>JARHVA010000882.1:3230000-3372500 GCA_037957365.1 Torreya grandis | reverse complement strand
TATGGTAATATGGGTTACCATAGGGTGTGATATGTTTGTAAACTATTGTGCTAGTGAAAATTTATAGTTAAATGTGTATTTACCTAGATGTTATAAACTATAGTCCTTATTTCTAGTATGGGATAGAAAATAATGAAAGATTCATTTATACATTTGATGGAATAAATGTATACTTTGATTACTCCTATGTTTGACATGTTATATGTTATGTTTGAAATGGGATGTAAACTAAATGAATATTATGGTTGAATTGTAAATGACTAATCTGCATTATTGATACGATGTAAGGAGTGAGATGGACTTCATTGGCTTACTAGTACCACAATGACAGATGAAGGTAGTCTGATCAAGTGGTGTGTATGAATTTGATTGAACTAGATAGTTATTAATTATTATTTGTAAAATATTAGGTCAAACTATGTTTAGTGAGATATTATAATTTCATGAGTGTGATTCACATGTTTATGTGATATCTTGTAATAGAATGAAATTTTATGATACACTGCATGTTTAGTTTAGAATCATACAACACACACGTACTTATCTTTCTATATTCTTACACCATCACTATCTACTCATCCATAAAGGGAGAGATATTTACTTATGGGATTAGTGAGGGGGATCATTGGTCCATGGTTGGTATGGAAAAGTGCTCAGATGATGCTCTCCCTCCCCATAATAGTACTAGTTATTGAGATGACACTTGAGATTGCCACAGATACTTGAGTTTAAGAACTATGCTTAAGAGAAGCCATGTATCTATATGTACATTGTATTTTATTATAATTATCATTGAATATTATCATGAAGAGTTGAAATTACTTATTATTTTACTTTAATAGTAGTGTCTATAGACTTTTTTAATTTGTAGTTGAGTTAATGTTATTACCTTCTATATTTACACTTGTGACATGTACTCTCATGATATTAGAGATCAATGATGTATTATGCTTGTTGATATTATCACCTTAAATATTTATTATTGGTTTGTATATATTCTTATGGCGTAATCTATTTTTGATATGTGTTTAATAAAAAAATTCATGTTTTTATATGTCTAACCTAATTGGTTTGTTACATGTGGTATTAGAGAAGTGGCTCAAACTCTAAGACCTAATGATTCCATTAGCATTTTTGTATCTTTCTATTCATGAGTGTAAACCTAGTGACATTAAGTATTGCATGGATATTTTGGATTTGTGGTGCTATGTTACACCATGAAGGGAGTTTTGAGACTTGATATACCCTCTTATGTGGTTTGGTGACTCTTGTAATTATGTGACATTCAAGAATATGTGTGGGGAACATTAAGTGTGTACACTTAGGATCATTTGTACTCATTTTGAGTTGTTTAGGGGATTGGTTTATTGAGTCTCCCAATGGTGATAGATTAATATGAAATAGGTAGGTAAGTACATATAATATTTCATGAGTTATGAACAAAATATTTTTACCATAGTTTGATCACTTATATCAAACACCTAGAGAGTGACTATATCCTTTCTTGATTATAAAGTCACCTTTGTCATTGTGTTTTGTGTTGTGAGTGTTTAATAATCATGGGATGCTTTTCACTTAAATATATGTGCTTTATTTTTTATGTCTTATGTTTAGTAATCCTAGAAATAGAAAATCTTATAGGAACTTTTTTACTTAAGTACCACCTAGGATGGTGGGAATTTTATTGTAGTAGAATGCTATTGTCTTGGTTGATAATTCCTTTGTGTTAGGGTTTTGTTGATGTATTGGTACCCTTAAGTTATGTGGTTTAATAATAAGTGACATATTTCTTAGTTATATTAGAGATATGTTAATATTATCTCATTCTTCTTTGACATCACTATAAGCTACTGAGAGTATTCATGTTTGAATAATGTTGTTTGATAATATTACATTAAAGTCCACAGGAAAATGTTTTCTACCTCTTGTTGAGAAAGAAGTTTTAGGATAGGATGGATTGGTACATTCCATGGTTAGTATCTTCTTCTAGTTGTGTAAATATATTGTGGTACTATACTTACAGATTTGGTAAGAAGGTAGTGTTTCAGCAAAATTGAGTTGTGGTGTTTCATTTTCATCTTGTGAGGGAATGTAGGAGTTTTATTTTGAGATGATATTTATCTATTTATCACTTTTGATTCTAGACCATGTGGAGTGGAAAACCTTAAGGTATATATTCAATTATAGATTAAGAATTATAAGTTGATTCTAACTATCGTGTTATTTTATACTCTTGTTTAAGATTGATATTGTTATCTTTTATTAGAGCATGTTGTTTTGGAATATATATTTGTACCTTGTTAGGAGAGGGTAGGGTATATGATGTGTGGGACATCATGGTAGTCTAAAATTTTGAGATAAACTTTAAATTTGTTGCTTTTTAATCAAGCCGAAAGAAATTGTCTCACTTGTTCCTATATAAGGTTGAAAGGATGGTGTGATCCTTGACCTATGTATGTTAGGTTAATTTTAACATTATTTACTCTTAACTATGAATATAACTCTATAAGATAAGTTATGAAATATGATACTAGTGTGTTTAACTATTAGTAATTTAATACAATTATGGATTGATTATATGATCTCTCTTATACATATATTGGTATATATGAAATTATCTAGTGTATAATATTGATTTATATGATCAATTAGTATGGATTTGTGGTTTTTTGAACCTTGTACACATTTTAGAGATCATTAGATCATGGAGACCTAAGGGAAGAGTGGTGAATTAGTAATGTGAGTTTTAAGTGATAGGATGGTATCCTACTTAGCCTTATATTAACTCAGTTGTTATTGAGTTGGATCTGACAGATGGACTTGTCAAATTTAGTCATATGGCCATATGCATATATACGATGGAATGATTATTCCTTAATCTTGCATACATTGAAAATGTAGTATTTCTAATTCTTATTCATCATCATACTTGTCAAGAGATCCATGGAGTAATGGCAATATTGACATGTTATACTTATTAGGAGCTACATGGAGTAGCAATAGTATTAAATTATTTACATAATTCTTTCTAGGATCCCTAAACACTTTTCTAGAGAATGAGAAAACATTCTCTAGACTAGAGAGATGTGTAGAGGGATGGATGATTTTGTGGAACCCTTCTTGGTCATTTATTTTGGCTTACATGATGATTTTGTGTGCTCTTAGGAGGTTAGTGAAACTTCTAATAAGATATATGGGACCCTTCAAGGTAATAAAAGTAGTCAGACCTATACTATATAGGCTTGTCTTATTAGTTTTGGACCCTAGGATGGCCATGGAAAGAACAATTAAAGTAAGTGGCACTCCCAAACCTTGTTTGAATGGTAGTGAGATGTTATATAGTAGGGTCTTGTGGGACCAATACTCTGAGAATAATGAAAATTAAAGGAACTATGATGAGTTATATAGTTACTTTTCCATTTATTTACTTAATTTGATATGGTATACCATGTTTTTTTCTTTGGTAAAATATGTTTTTAATTCATAACATTTGATTGAATAAGAGTCATCAGGGATGATGATTAGTTTTAGGGGGAAGGATGTTACATCTTGATTATTTTCTAAGCAAACTTGTTAGATTACCTGTGGATATCTATAGTTGATAAATTTATGTTTGTCTATTTTTTCAACTAAAATATAAGATATATATTGATATATGACAACATGATATTGCTTACATTACATGATCAGCCTACTATGAGTTAGCTGTAAGTAAATTTTTACTTTATGATCATGTTGATTTGTTATTTTAGATATATTTTATGATATATATATATATATATATATATGTATATATATGCATATATATATATATGTATATGTGTGTGTGTATATATATATATATATATATATACATACATACATATATATATATATATATATCTATATATATATATATATATACATATATATACATATATACATATATGTATATACATATATACATACATATATACATATATATATATATATATATATATATATATATATATCACGACTGTTATGGTCTAACTACCTATTTTATTATGAAATTGATGCAGGATAATCTATCTCTGAGAGCATGATGAAGGGAGAGCATCATCAAAGAGGGTGATGTAGATCAAGATGTCAAAGGACAATAGAGAAACTGATTGGTACCCTACACATACCACAAATAGCTAGCACATGTTAGATACATTGTGGAATGATTAGCTTAGTATTTTTTAAGTGCTACTTGAAATTAGATAGCCATTTTGGACATGGTTTCTAGCATAATTTAGTTGGTTTTTAAAAATTTATCTTTTATATATGTCCATTTAATGATGTTATAAACATGTTTTGATTAATTGGACTAAATTAAAATTTATCAATTAAACCAATTTGACCTACTAATCTAATCAGCAAGTGTGTGTGTGTGTGTGTGTTAATAAGAATAAACTCAAAAAAAGGGAAAGATTTAAATTTAAAGGAAAGTTTTAATTAAAATGAGGATAAAGTAAATAAATAAGAAAACAAAAATAATAACTCAATAGAATAACATTAAAAAAATAAAATAAAATAAACAATCTTTAAATAAAACAATTAAAGATATGCCATTTTTATTAAATAAGAGATTTCAAAAAGGTTTGGAATGAAATGAATTTTGGAAAGGAGAGAATAGGAGAAGAAAGGAGGCATAGCTTGATTAATAAGATGAGAAGATGTAAGGTGAAGAGGAAGAGTGAGACACAGATTATTAGGTAGGTCATGTCCTTAAATTTAGAAGTCTAATTGTATGGATGTTTCATAAAAGACCTTGAATGCACCAAATTAGTCAAATTCGTATGATATATATATATATATATATATATATATATATATATATATATATATATATATATATATATATATATATATATATATATATATATATATATATATATATATATATATATGATACCGAATAAAAGTAGATAAATCTGCATTGTTAAAGTGTCAATCAAACAACAAGTACTTTGAAATATAAATAATAATTATGATTCAATCTATATGTTACTTTGAGAAGGTATATTATAAGCATATGTAAATTATAGTAAATATATACCACATTAGTATGATAATTAAATTTCTCAATATTATTACTAATTATTATCAATGATTAAGGTATATTACTTACACTTAGTACCACAATCTAAAGATATTATGTTATAAGTACTAACCATCGACCAAACAACAAGTATTTTATCAGGTAAATCTATATTTATATTTTTACTAATTATGATCAACCTATAACTATATAAAGGTATAACCAAATGACAATTTTTAAACACTCTGTTGGTCACTATAATTATCCTCTATATGCTTGAGCCTATTAAAGGCATCACTAAAATCATGAGGTCCAATATTATTAAAACTTAAATCACCTAAGGAAAAAATTTAAGATTAGTGAGTGTGGCATTAAGTTAAGTCACTAGAATTCTAGTTGGGTATTGAATAAGTTTGTGGCATTGCTAGAAATTAGTAAGAGAATAATAATAGATTCATTTTCCATGCCATTGTATGTTGAGTTTTAAAAATGATTTTATGAATACATATAATAGTGATTATATATATATATATATATATATATATATATATATATATATATATATATATATAATGAAATCACCATTTAAGTTGTTGATAAAAGTTAGATTCATTTTTTTCCAACCCAAGTAAGAAGGATGACTTGATGGAAAATCAAAACACTTTCTTCTCTATTTAGTGGGTCACTGTAATTTTATATTTCATCTATGAATATTGGGCATAGTTGTATAAGACTTAGAATCATTGACTATTACTATCTGTATCCCATATTACATAAGGCATAACATATTAGATTTAATTATTTTTAATTGGCTTTGCCATAAGACATCACCACTTTTTCTTGGAGTTGTCATGTGTTAAAATTGTGAAATATAATGAAAAGGGAAATGTCTTCACTTTAAAATCTCATAAATGGTTGATTTCGCTATTTACTTTTGGATGTGCCAAAATTTATTATTATTTAATATTATATTTAAGGCATATATGCTATAAAATAATTGGCACCATGAATATGATTGAGTCATTGGATATCTTATTTGGGTTACACCCTTTTACCATGTACAACATGCACTTCAAAAAATTTCACTCGATGGTGATGATGATGATGATGATGATACATATATATATATATATATATATATATATATATATATATATATATATATATATATATATATATCAAGTTCATAAAGATAAGGGGTAAAGACATAATAATATATTTATATATTGGGGTAATGGGTTGGGCGCCTATATATTTAGTTCTTTTGAAATCTTAAAAATTAAGTTATAGTTACTCGAGGAGTAATACATTATGTTATATGACCTCCTAAGAATAAGTAAGTTTTTTAAAATAAGGGTGTTATTCTCGTAATAATTATGACTTCTTAAATATCAGTTGTTGTAATTCAAACAATAGTGGGAAGTGTATAAATTTATCTTATAAAATGAATAAAAGGGTAATATGGGAGTTATGTATGTATTTTGTGACTGTAGCTAGAGTAGTGATAATATAATATCACTCAATGTCATAGATCTAACATTTTCCTTTCTTTTTAAAATGATACATTTATATTTATAAACTTTTTATAGCATAACATGGTTCAGATTAATCATGTGAGTTATAAAAGAGAAAACATAATGTCCCTTCGCATGAGATAAGCTTGGGGGTATGCTTGAGATCACTAGACTTATGAACCTTGTGAGACAAAAACATGTTGCATGAAACATAATACTATAACAAGTTATGGTGTGTTTATTAAGAGAATAGGTGTAACCATGCCTATTGGTATATATTTGTTTAATGGGGTATTATTTTGGTTATTAATCCATGGATGGGTTATAAACTATGTTAAAGAATGAATTATAATTAAATTAGCAAATGTGTGCATTAAAAACCCTAAAACATATAGAAAATACTAGATTAAATTATTCTATGATATATGTGTGTCAAATCTTGTTTAATATACCTTAATATGGATTTATGTATGCAACATAATTACATAATGGGAGTGGTTAGGAGTATGATTTATCCAGTCTTCAAATTTCTAAGAGACCTAAACTATAGCCATACTAAAATAGTCTCCCATAAAAATAGAATGAGATGTTTAAATGAATGCTATAACGAGCTTACGAATTCACTATTTTCTCTGTAAATGATTTATTGGATGTTAGTCATATATTGAGTAGTTATGTGTAGTACATGATCATGAGAGTGTTTGAGTATATCTACCATATAATGGTGCATCATGGTGCATGCTTCTAGTTATGTTACCATGAATGCTAGTATGGAATTTAAACTTAGGGTATACTTGGGTGGAAAAACTATATACTTGCTTGATGGTTATATGTTTATGGTTTGGTTGATTTAAAATTGTAATTTTGGATTATGTTTTATTATGTATTTTGGAACATATGATAGTATGGGATATCATAGAGTACTAAAGTATAAATAGATGTTGTACCTAGATGTTACATATTGTAATTTTTATGTCTAGACTTATATGTACATTCAACTAATTTACTGTATACATATTGGTTATTACTACGGATAACATGCTTTGTAATAGTTAGTAAGACTTTATGTATGTGTGCATGAATTCTTATAGAATTTAATGAGTGTTGTGTTGGTATGTTATTGTGTTCAATGGCAAACTATGAATTGCTTTGTTATATCTAGTTACTTATGTAAATGCTTATGTTTCCATGATTTTAAGACTATTTTATATGACTATTTTTGAAAAACTAGTAGTTATGTCAGAATACTAGACTGTGGTAATATGGGTTATCATAGGGTGTAATATGGAAACTATTGTGCTAGTGAAAATATATAGTTAAATGTGTATTTACCTATATGGTATAAATTATAGTCATTATTTCTAGTATGGGATAAAAAATAATGAAAGATTCATTCATACTTTTGATAGAATAAATGTATACTTTGATTACTCCTATGTTTGGCATGTTATATGTTATGTTTGCAATAGGATGTAAAATAAATTAATCTTGTGGTTGAATTATATTTGACCAATTTGCATTGTGGATACAAAGTAAGGAGTGAGATGGACTTCACTGGCTTACTAGTATCATAATGATAGATAAAGGCAGTCTGATCAAGTGGTGTATGAATTTGATTGATCTAGATCATTATTACTTATTATTTGTAAAATATTCAGCCAAAGTATGTTTAGTGAGACATTATCATTTTATAAGTGTGATTCACATAAGTGTGCAACATCTTTCAATAAAATGAAATTCTATGATACACTACATGTTTAGTTTAAAATCATACAATACATGGGTACTTGCTTGTCTCTCTGGATTCATGTGCCATCACTATCTACTCATCCATGAGGGAAGGGACATTTATTAATGGGATTAGTATGAGGGATCATTATTCTATGGTTGGTGTGAAAAAGTGTTTAGATGATAATCTCCTTCCCTACAACAATAATACTTATTGAGATGACACTTGAGATTGCCATAGATACTTAAGTTTGGGAACTATACTTCAGGGAAGGCATGTATCTATATGTAAATTGAATTTTATTATACTTATCATTGAGTATTGTCATGAAGAGTTGTAATTACGTATTATTATACTTTGATTGTAGTGTTTGTAGACTTATTTTAGCTATAGCTAAGTTAATATGATTACCTTCTATATTTTCACTTGTGACATGTACTCTCATGATATTAGAGATCAGTGATATGTAATGTATTACACTTATTTTTATTATCACCTTAAATATTTATTATTGGTCTCTATATATTCTCATGGTGTAATATATTTTTGATATATGTGTTTAATTAAAAAAATCATGTTTTTCTATGTCTAACCCAGTGGGGTTGTTACAATAGAATTAATATTTATGTAAGTATTGAGGCCCAATTAAGACATTGATGAATATTATTGTATTGATCTTTCTCAAAAGAGGTTACCCCATTGAGTTAGCCTATGATAAATATAACATATTTGATTTATTTTAATCTTAATTTTGAAATTATTTATATTATTCCATTATTTTATGTAGTTCATAAATTTACACAGCAGGTTCCTTTGAGAGGAGTTCCATAGTCGGTAATGTGGGTGGCAACATAGGCATTGATTTGATCCATGTTAGGTGCTATAAAGTTTGTTTTAGGAATTTTATTGGGATTAGTGAAATTCATCATGTTTATTTGATTCAAATCTATATTATCGTCAAACAAATAATCCATGATAAGGGAAGGAAGCTAAAATCTTGTTATAAATGAGGATAAACTGGTGTGATACTTGTTGAACTGGTTGACACTTATCTATAAGAAAATAATCAGGACAGAATATAAGAGACACAATCAAATAGGTTGACTTTGTTCTATAGATGGGTAAAAATACTAGTCTGTGAGTGACTATTCAAACAAAATGCCTATATTTTATAGAAGGTAAAATTGACTAGCCTATGAGAGACTGGGTCAAATAATATTATTATTTTATGTGGAAAATAAAGTTATAAAAGATAAAGTTGAGTAGGTCAACTATGTTCTGAGGGTAAAAATAGGTTTTGAAAGTTATGAATTTGGATGATCTAGTGTTAATTAGTAGATAAATTGAAATAAAAATAAAGGTAACTAGGTTGACCTAGTTGATCTAATTGTGACACACAACATAAACCTTGTACCAATGCTAGACAATACAAGTTTTTTAATACAATATACAATTGAAAAATAGCAAGCAAAAATGTTGAAAATAAAAAATGTTAATATGTGTAGTCATTCATTAATTTTTTAAATTATATATTTAAAAAATAAATGTGATAGGGTATTTGGCTTTAGAAAGGAACTATAAAGAGGTAAGATAGGGTTGGTTTCATGTTGATAAGGCTAAAATGGATCTTTATTAGTGATGGTATTGGGGCCTACTTTCTCACTTCACAATCTTGTAGTGATAAGGATGTTGGGTGCTTTGCTAATATCCATCAACCACATATTTATACTCAACTAAAAAATCAAGTCATCTTCTACCTTGGTGATGAAATATAAGTAGGTAAACCTTGGGTAGAATTTTTTAATGTTTTTTTCTATTTTATGATTTGGAAGTGTGTAAATAAAAGAAAATTCATTGTGACTAAATAGATAAATTGAAATTTCCTAGTTAGACTATGTGTGCTACTCTAAGTAAGAAAGTAGAAAAATGAAAGATGAATTGATTACTAGCAATGTGAGTTAATTCCTTTTTCTTGAAGAGTGCTTAGTTGATTGGGTCGATTGAGTATGTAAATAATATAGAATAGGATCAACTGATTTTATTTGTTGAAGAAAAGTCCAAAGAAACATAATCAAATAAGTTGACCAAGTATCTTTGGAAAGAAGCAATTAAAGAACTAAGTCAACCCAATTGACTTAGTTGACCATAGGGTTATAGTTTTGTAGAACTAAAAATTGTGAAAAACAAGATTGTAATGAAGGAAATAAATGACTAATAGTTGTCTTAGTTGACTGTAGGGTTATATTTTTATATAAATAAAAGAATGAACCTAATTATTTAAAGATACTAAATTTATCTTTTTATACTATCATTTAGATGAATATTTTTAACATACTAATAGAGTCGACTAAGTCTAAAAACATGTATGCAAAAAGTGCATTGAGATGATAAGATCAATCCAATTGTCTGTAGTTGAAGATGACCTACTAAAAAATTTGATTGAATTTGAAAACCTATATGAAAAAAAGTGAACTGAGTCAATCAAAACGATCCATTTGTTTATAATTAAAGATGAATGACATAAAGCCAAATAGATTCAATCAGATCAATTGTGTGTTAAAAATACACATAGAATGTTAGATTGAGTTGATAGATTCAATAAAGTAACATAAAAATGAAATAAATAATAAATGAAAATAAATTAAAGAGTGAATGAAAAATTGTAAGGGTTAGTTTCACATCAGGTTCATTAAAATGTATACAAAGGAAAGTGAATCTGATCTATAAATCAATCCTATCTCAGAGAAGATAAATCAAAATAGCCATTCTACTTCTTGGTATACTTAGAAAATTAGGGTCATGAAAAATATGGATCTACTAGACCTAAATAAGGGATATCTTACCATAAAATATCACTAGAGAGGTTTCCAAAGCCTCTATTCAAGAAATACCATACAATAACCCTAGCTAGGTCCTATGGTTTGTAATAAAGTAAAGTAAATCTAATCTTTTTATCACCAAATATTGTGGCACAAATGGGGGATAGTAAACATAAAAAATAATCATACAAATAATAAATCTACTCAAGCCAATGTAGAGGTAATCCTAGGCATGGAGAGATAAATACATTCATAAGACATTACTTATACAATTCTATCTACAGAAATAGAAAAATAAGAGTTAGGAATACTTACCTTGAAGATGAACCCATCAAGGCTCAATCTCTCCCTTAGCCAATGGTCCTTTCCAAGATTTTTTTATGGTTTGTAAGGATAACAAAGATAGGTCATCTCTAATCTATAATACTTCTCCTATGCATCCAAGACATTTCCACAAGTTAAGATTATTCTCCAATTGTAAATCCTAAGCAATGAATCATCAATTAGAATGGTGGAAGAACATATAATAAAAAAGTATAAATAAATGATTCTCTCTATTATAAATGAGGTGAAATATGTTTATATATATTTAGATATAACCCTAAAACCTTCTAAAATTTTAGCTGACATAGAGGACCTAGTCAACCTAATTGTTTATGAAATAGAGTAGTTAGGTTCTGAATTAAATCAACTAGGCTAGCTTAGTCCCATAAAGTTATCAATTTCTATATTAGGGTGGACCCACTTGACTATGTTATGGGGATGGTAAAAATAATCTTGGTTTGTGTAGGGGTTATCTGATGTGGTTAATTACTTGCAGTAATGTGTAATAGAGGTGTCAAAGCTTAGGGAAATTTATAGGAGAGACTTGTATTGGTTTAAGTGGTGGTATAGGGAACAACAATTTTTTGAAGCACTAATGGTCTACCCACCCCTTTCCCAGTGCACCTTTTAAGGCATGAACTAAGGGATATTGAGACTCTATGGGTTCTTGAAAGAGATAAAGCATCAATAATTGATAAAGTTTAAAAATATTATGTGTATACACACATAAGTTGATAATTTTTCATAGTGTTTTCTTTGATGAACATCCTCCAAATATCATCATTCACATCTTTTTAAATATTTGATATGAATTGTAATTATAATATTATTACTAAGGTTGACATGCCTTATTATTATAAGGCCTCACCTCCACCACATATAATTACTTCTTCTCCTTAGTCTCTTCCCTGATGGGCTTACAATAAATAAGGAGTTGGTTTTATTTGTGGTGATATTCTTGATAATTGACATACCTAATATGATTAAAATTAATTCCTTCATTCTTACATTTCTACAACATTAGATCCATTGAGGCAAGTGGAAACTTAGAGTGGGAAATAACCACAGAAGAAGAGGATGGTTCTCTTATTAATAATGCCCCTTTTGATTTAGTCCCTCTCATAAAAGGAATAATTATGGTATGTTGGAGATGGATTTATTGAAACACACACACACACACACACACACACACACACACACACACACACACACACACACACACACACACACACACACACACACACACAGAGTAGTATCAACAAATATAAAGCATGATTGGGTGTAGAAGGATTTTTTGTAGTATAAGGAATTGGATATTCTTAACCTTTTCCTTAGTTTCTAAAATGAACTCCATCTAACTTGTTATTTATATTCCACATCTCAAAGATGGATAACATATCAAATGGATGTGAAGAGTTATTTTATTTGAAATGACCTTCATTAATATATGTACATGGAAATAAATATTGGTTTTATCTAAGACTCATCCCATATATGTTAATTAAATAGATCCATTTATGGACTTAAGCAAGCTCTATGAACATGGTATGAGAATATGGACTTGTTCCTTCTCTCATTAGGGTTTTCTCATCATCATTTTGGCCCCACTATCTACATTCAATGGCATCATGGTGAGATTATCTTGAGTTTTATCTATGTGGATGATATTGATATGAAATGAAAATCTTAATAAATTATTCAATATGTGAAACATTCCATTCATCATTAGTTTGAGATTCAAGACTTGGGCATTCCACACTACCTCCTTCATTTAGATATTCTCACTCTGAATCTAGGATATTTATTTCATAGTCCAAATATGCCTTATATATTTTTGAAAGGTTTCATATTTTATTATAAACATTCATCCATACCATTTTATTATGGCGTAAATATTTCAATCAAATTTTCTACATCCTTGGTTAAAGCTACCATGTATAGGTAGCTAGTTGGCAACCTTATTTAATTGACTCACACCTACCATGATATATTTTTTATCATTGGATTAGTTTTTTATTCATGAAATAAACTCATGAAATTAATTAAAAATATTATATGTATATTATTTTATATATCATAGGTAATCACACACATGGAATTTATTATTTAGTAGGTTTTAATAAAAAGTTAGTATGCTACATGGAATCCAATTCAGCATGTGATCTTTATAAGTGAAAATTTACTTAAAGGTATGTATTTCACCTTGGATTAGGACATATTATTTATTTTATTAAGAATTTACATGATATAACCATTTATTCCATGGTAGTAGAGTATTAAAGCACTATAAATTCCACAACAAAGACTATTTGGATTTGTCAAATCTTTCTAGAATTTAGAATAGAACAACATTAGCGTGTTATCATTTGGTTTGATAATCAGAGTATTATTCACATCTATAGGAATAATTTGGAGCATCAGATCACCAAATGTATTAAGTTTCACATGTATTATACTTATTAACTAATTCTTGATCACATAATTGATCTTCATTTCTATTGCATATAATTTCAAGTGGCCAACATCTTCATTGAACTTCTCACTGGGTCTAAATATGTTCATATTTGAGCACTAATAGGGTGAAATAATTTATCCTTTGGGGGATAAAATATTTATTTACATGAGGAAATATACATGATAATATTTGTGAACTTAACTTCCTATGTTATAGATGATACAACCAATGAAGAGATGATGGGATAGAAGGTCTATGGTTTTGGTTGGTTAGGTTGATGATGGTGAGTATTTTGATCAAGAATAGATAAAAGAGCTTGTTGGTTGGGTTATGGTAAAGGGACTAGGTATTGGATTATATGTGGTAAGGGGTGATCATGGATATACAATAAGATATTTCATATGATTTAATTGTCTTTAAGATTAGTGAACTAAGGAGTAATAGAGTTCCAATAACTCATAGAATGAATACGGAAAAGGTATCATAACTCTTAGTCAATATTAGGTATGGGAAAATAGGTGTAATTAAGGTTGAATAACCTTAAGAAATTAGTTTAATTTATTAATTTGACTATGTCTAGTCAATGTCATCTACTAAGTGAATGAAATATGATGAGACTAGTCCTAAGGTGGATGGAAAGGAAAGGGGGACATTTAGACATAGAGGTTGTTAAACTAGAGAGAAAAATATGAAAGGGTATACTAAATTAGGGTTATTATGAATGGGTGTAGACAATATTTTATGATTATATATCACCTTAATATTGTACACTTTGAAAACTCATACATTGGCTATTCCTCTTAGTTATGGACCTTTTTCTAGCTTTTAAAAGTCTTGCTTATGTTCTATCTTGTGTCCCTTGTTGAGCATTGTTCCTATTGATTAGGTTTGGCATTGATGTTGTCATTGATGTCAAAGGTTATTGAGAATGTTAATATCATTATTTTTGTCATTTATTATCTTTGTTATCCTATAGGTGATCTTGTGAAGATTAATGTCAAAGGTGCTTATTAACGTTGATGTCATGTGACTATCATTGTTATTGTCATTGATGTCTTAATGGTGCTCTAGTGAGTGTTATGTTGTAATAAGATAAAGTGTTGAAGTTTATTTGGCATGGTCATGAGGTCATAGGTATTCATGAGGTCATTGATGAGTGTAGACATGAGAGAAAATATTGATCAATGTTGTATTGTTTCTAAGAGTGTAAGATATGATTGGTTTATATTCTTATATCTGCATGTGTAATGTGAAGGTCAGCATTGAAGGTCTTTTTTGTCAACATTGTTAAGTGATTGAACCTAATAGTGTCTTGAGAAGGTATGTGCATAGGATTCTTAGTCTTGTGCATGAAGAGGCATGGTGGAATGGTGATATGTATATTATCTAGCTTGTAAAGGTTATAAAATATTGATATAAGTGCCTTAGAGAACAAGGTATCTTGTGAAGCATAGTTATGGCATGAAAACACCTTATGTGAAGGAATAAAATTGTTTACATGGTGAGATAAGGTTTTAAAATTATGTTTGAAATTGTATGATCATGTGATTCAAGTATTGAGAGCTTGAAAATAGGTTTGAAGGTTAGTTCAAGGCCTAATGAAGTGTTAATACTTAGGTGTAAAAAGCAAGGTGGTGAGAACATGGCCTAATGAGGAATTAGGTTTATTTTCCAAGGAAATCATGCATATGTGATTTTTTTAAGATTTTTTATAGGTTTTAATAGATGTATTCGTTAAGTTTGAAGTCAAAGTTTGAAGGTTAAGGCAAGAAAAAATGCTTTGAGGTCTCTTGAGTGCTTAAAATAAAGGGTTCTCAACTTGAGAATGATTTTATTGTGGTTTTTAGCTCAAAAAATCTCTAAATTTTAACCTAATATATTAATTATATATGGGGAAGGGTCCCATATCAAAATTATAGGCATTAGTTTTTGGATTGAGGGGCTATGCTTTATGAATGATTATTAAGAGTGAAAATAGGTTTAAACCCTCTTAGAACCCTAATAGTGACATGATATTGAAGATTTGATTAAAAATAACTTATGAGGGTTTTTAATAATAATTTAATTGTTTTTATCTTTTATTTAACTCTCTAAAGTACCTATATGTGGTGGTGGTAGGAGAGAGAAAATGTAAAGATACAAGCTTATTTTTGAAGAAGTTATTATCATTGTAAAAAGTTATATTAGACAAAGTTCAAAAATTGATGAAGGTTTAATATAGAGACTCATTTTTCATGTAAATAAATGTTTATAGGAAATTTAAATCCCTCAAGTGTGATAAAACAATATTCCAAGTTATCCAGTCACTAATAGGCCCAATGGTGCAAATAGTGAGAAACCCAGGTAGTAATGAAAAGATGTTTAGGAACGTGTTATCATGATAGAGTGATGAAAAAAAGTACATGGAGATGTTTTTTGATACTTATTTGTCATATTAATTATTCTTATAAATATTCTAAGTTAGGTATAATGGTGAAAAGGATGAAGCCAAAATGGCTTGTCTGACTTAGTGAGGTTTGTGTGTAGTGAGGTCAACAAATTAGTTTGTAAGACCAATAATTTCCTATAGACCATATGATGTTCATATTTTAATATGGTATATATATGTCAAAGTATCATTTTAATTCATTTTAATTATTTTAAAATTTTCATACATATGTTTAAGGTTAATGTCACCATGACTATGCTTTAAGGTAAACTAGTAATTCTGAGTAAGTTATAATGATGAGTTTGAGGCTCTATGCCCTGAGTTGAAGTATATAATGCATATGGTGTTGTTTTTTGTGAATTTAAATTCCTTTTAATTATTTTTTAAATCTTGAAATTTAGTGAAAGTGGTTGAAATTTTGAAACCAAAAAATCTTGTTTGGTTCTGATTTGACTATGTGAATTGAGGTCAAAATATTGGTCTACAAGACCAATATTTGACATTAGACCCTATAATTTTTGTAGTTGAGAGTGGTATATATATATTAAAGGATTTTTTTAAAGTGTAAATTATCATGGGACGTGTTCTTTTAGGTGTTTAAGATCAATTTGTTCATTACTAATTTTTGGAGTATTCTAGCAGGTCTAAGTGGGATATTTGAAGAGAAGTGTTTGAGTCTTTTTACCCTAAGTGGTGAGATATAAATAACATGGTAATTTCATTAAGGTAAATGAGTTTATGTTCATGTGATTTATTATCATTATTGTGTGAATAAATTATGTACATGCTATAGTTTTTGTTTGGTAGACTTTATGTAAGTTCACAAGCCTAATTGTAAATAGTACTAATGGTGTGCTTAAAGTGGTGGTTGAAGCTAGAAAGTATCATGAAACTCATATGAGCTTGGTGGGGGTATAATTTAGTGATATATAAAGTGTTAATTCCATATTTATAGTTTTAAATGTTTTTAAGGAGATTAAAGAGTAACATGTACTAATTAAGGCCTAATTGAATTAGGTCTCCTTAAAAGCCTAAAAGAGATTTTGGTATTTTAAGTTATGGATGACCTATTTTAATGATTGTTTCACATATGAAATGTGTTATAATACCTACTATAAGAGAAATATAAGTGTGAAAGTGTGTATGGATGACCAAGAGGTGTGTGAGCTAGAGGTCTATATACTGGTCCATATATGTCAAATGATATTTTTAAAGTGTCAGTGATCATGGGAAGTGTTCTTTTAGTTGTTGAAGATCAAGTTGTTCATGACTAATTTTTGGAGTATTCTAGTAGTTCTGAGTGGGATATTTGTAGAGAAGTGTTTGAGTCCTTTTTCATAAGTGGTGAAATATAAATCACATGGTGATGTTATTAAGGTCATGGAGTTTTTTTTCATATGATTTATCGCCATGATTGTGTGACTAAATTGTGTACATGCTTTAGTTTTTTTTGGAAGACTTTCTATAGGTTCACAGGCCTAATTGTAAATAATATTAATGGTGTGGTTCAAGTGGTGGTTGGAGCTAAAATATATCATGGACCTAATATTATCTTAGTGGGAATATATTTTAGTGATATATAAAGTATTACTTATGTATTTGGAGTTTAAAATTGTTCTAATGAGATCAAAGAGTAATATGTACTAATGAAGGCCTAATTGAATTAGGTCTCCTTAAAGGCTTAAAAGAGGTTTTGGTATTTTAAGTTTTGGATGACCTATTTTAATGATTATTTCATGCATGAAATATGTTATAATAACTAATATAATGTAAATATAAGTGTGAAAGTGTGTATAGCTGACCAAAAGGTGTGTTATCTAGAGGATGGTATATATATAAGGTAGTTTTAGGCCTATTTATTAAAGAAGTGAGCATGCCAATGATATATCACATTATTGAGTATAATTAGGTCTTATATACCATCATATGAGTGTAGAGGATATTTTATGAATATTTTAAAGTGATTCTACTTTTGAATAGCAAGGTCATATGAACTAATCTATCTTGAAGAGACCTAATTGAGCGAAGAGGCTTAGAAGATAGTTTGAGATGGATAAGAGTGTGAAGAGATGAAGAGGTGGTTATCATATGTTGGTTGAGAAACATAATGTTCTAAAGGTAATCAAAGCAATACTGTGGTTGAGTTGGTTTTGAGTCATCTGAGGGGTTGGTATATCCTTGCAAGTTGGTGCTTACTAAATCCTAATTGGGTTAGTGCTTAGCTAGTTAGGGTTGGTGCTCCACGTGGAGTTGGTGATTCACTATATTGTGATATTTTTACTTATAGGACTATAATCAATTTATAGTAATCAATGAGTTTTATTCCCCTTGAGGGTTTACCACATATATAATTTGTTTTCTTGTGTAATATTATTTCATGCTTGTATGATTGATTGTTTATGCATTGCTTGATCGATATGTTGATGTGATGATTCATGTATGCTAAAGAGGAATTGAAATAAATTTTATAAGAGGATTGATTCAACCCCCTCTTTTTCATTATGTTTTCAATAATTTGTATCAGATCATGTTCTTTTAAGTAGGACTAACATCCTAAAGAAGATCATATAAACAAGGATGACTAGTCAGGAATCTCAAGGTGGTTTCTCTACCAGTAAAGCTTCATTCTTTAATGGGACTAATTATGCATTTTGGAGCATTATAATGAGGACATATATAATGTCAATGGGCCATGAAAAATGGTAGTCATTTTTATATGGATACACTCCACCTCTTACTCCACCAACTGATGTAGTAGGTAAGAAAAAAAGTGAAAGTAATTCTAAGATAATAAATACCATTCTATGTGGCTTATCAGAGGTAGAGTTTGTGAAGGTGATGCACTATGATGGAAAATTTGAAGACTATCTATGAAGGAGACACCAAGATGAAGATGACCAAATTATAGATTCATAGAAGGTAATTTGAAATTCTATCTATGAAGGAATATGAGAGCATTTCATCCTACATGTTAAGGGTTAATGAAGTGGTCAATGTAATTAAAGGATTATGAGAAGAAGTGAAAGAGTCTAAATTTTTTCAAAAGGTATTGATATCAGTAACTCCTAAGTTTGACTCTAAAGTGTTTATAGTAGAAGAGATGCAAGATTTGGATAAGCTATAAATGGATGGGCTTCATGGAATCTTGATTACCTATGATATGAGAACAAATGAAGGAATACCTCCTAAAAAGGAAGTAACATTCAAAGCTGATAGTAGGTTAAAATACAAGAAGGTCAAGGAGGAGGAATGTTTAGATGTTGAAGATGATGAAATAATAGCCATGTTTGTTAGAAAATGGAGATTTAGATCTAGTAAGTACAAGGGTAAGTCACCTTTCAAATGTTTCAACTGTGGTAAGATTATTCACTTTGCATCTAAATTTCCTAACAAGGATAAGACTAAGCATGATGAAGAACATCATGAACATCATGGTGATGATAAGAAGGTCTATAAGCCTAATAAAAACAAGAAATATTTTAGGAAGTGTGAAGGTAAGAAAGGGTCATTCAATAACAAAATAAGTTTATATACCAAAGACGATAATAACTCATTTGATGTAAGTGACAAAAGTATATTTGATAGTGATGATAATAGTAATGAACATGAACATGACAATAATGAAACCTTATTCATGGCTATATAGATAGACAATGAGGGTTTCTCAAAAGGAAAAGGAATTATGGATGATGAATAATTATATTAAAAAGAGGTTGAGGTGAACCTTGGGGCAGAACTAGTACATGCTCTAGAGGAGTTGAAGTTCCAAAGAAGGTATAATCACAAAGTATGATCATTAGTTAAGTACTATGAAGAACATATTATTATTTTTGAATAGAAACTGAGTAACACATTTAATGAGCATGATGAGATCATCAATTAGGTTGAGACTCAAATGGAAATAGTCACTGCTTGCCTAAAGGCTAAGGAATAAGAATGAACTAGGTATGCATCAGAAATAGAGTCCTTAAAGTTAGAATTAGATGAAGCAACTAGAAAGATGAATACTTATGAAAGCTTTGAAAAGAGTACTGACAATCTAGATGACATCATGAGCATTTAGAAGTCTAAAAGTGGTAAGATAGGTCTTGGTTAAAAGAGGAAGCTCAAGTCAAGGAGAATACTAATGAAGATAAGGTCAGCATTAAGAGACCAATTAGACAGTCTAATGTTATGAGGTATGTTAATTAATTCAATGGTTACTATTATGCATGAAATCATTTTGGTCATAGAGAAAGAGAGTGTAGAAGGACATCTAAAAATGAATATGCATGGTATTATGAAAGGAATCATTAGTCAAGAGGTATGAAAGAGTTTTTTACTATAGTTGTCATTATGTGCGACACATTGCAAGATTATGTCCTAATAGAGTTAAAAGGCCATCAAGTCAAAACAAGAGGTTTGAAGCCTTTAGAGTGTAATAGAGAAGGAAAATGAATGTGTAGAAACCAAAGACACTAAAATTGAGTCAAGATTAGTCTAAAATACCAATTGGACTATTTTCTATGGTAGAGCACACTTCAGATGTGAAATCAAGTCAGGATTGTTCATTATCAACTTAGATTGTTGATCACATGGATGATGAAGAGGTTAAGAAAAAGATACTAATAAAGTCTAAAAGGATAGTAAAGGATATTTAGTCTTGTGAAAACATGAAAATATGGAAATATCCTAAGTTTGTGTTGTTTTCGTTCCCAATGGAAAGGGGTGACTCCATTAGGCTTTATGAAAACACTCTTAAATTAGTAGAAGCATAGTGGATGCTTGGCTTGAGGGGGAGATATTCAATTTATTCATAATCTCCAAGATTAGTTACTGACAAGCATAGATGGTATGAGAATTTTATTGATTCATTTGGTGAGATCAAGTTGTGAAGACAAATTGGGAGTTATTATTTCTTTAGTTGACATCAAGAGTTTGGCAGCCTAATAAGTAATCTTGAACTTTAGATTTCAATTAAATACTATGTTTTCTCTAAGGGGGAGCTTTGTAGCTCTGAGTTATTTTGTAAATTTTTAGAGTAATTTCCAAAGAGGGAGAATGAATGGTTCCAAAATTTATAGTTTGTATGACCCTTTGTCATTAATGTCAAATGGGGAGAAAATTTAAGAAGGGAGACAAACCAGAATAGGGGAGATGAGAATGACCAATTTATACTATGTTTTGCCATTAATGACAAAGGGTGAGATTATTGAGAATTATTCATATTTATTAGGTTTAGAATTTATGTTGTCATTAATGTCAAAGGTTCTTGAGAAGGTTGATATCATTGTTATTATCATTGATTATCTTTGTTGTCTCAGAGGTGTTCTTTTGAATATTTATGTCAAAGGTGCTTATGAAGGTTGATGTCATGTGGCTATCATTTTTATTTTCATTTATGTCTTAGTGGTGCTATAGTGATTATTGTGTTGTAATAAGCTAAAGTGTTGAAGGTTAGTTGGCATGGTCATGAGGTCATATGTATTAATGAGGTCATTGAATAGTTTATCTATGAGAAAGAATATTGATAAATGTTGTAGTGATTATCAGAGTATAAGATATGATGGGTATAGGTTCTTATATCTACATGAGTGATGTGAAGGTCAGCATGAAAGTTCCTTAATGTTAAAGTTGTTAAGTGCTTGAACCTAGTAGTGTCTTGAGAAGGTATGTGCATATTATGCCTAGTATTATGCATGAAGAGGAAAGGTGGCATGGTGATATGGATGTCATTAGGCTTTTAAAATTTATATAAGATTGATGTCAAGTGTCTTTGAGGACAAGGTGTCTTTTGAAGCTTAGTATGGCATGAAAAGATCTTGTGTAAAGGAATAAGCTTGGTTTCATGGTAAAATATGTTTATAAAAAGATGTTTGACATTATTTGAGCATGTGAGATGTTGTGTGAGTATTAGTGAAGTATTTAGATCTTGAAAAGAGTTTTTAAGGTTAGTTCAAGGCCTAATGAAGTGTGAAGACTCAGGTGTATAAATAAAGGTGGTGAGAGCATAGTCTTATGAGGCATGGGGTTTAGTTTCCAAGGTAATCATGCATAGATGAGATTTTTTAGATGTGTGATAGGTTGTAATATATGTATTCATGAATTTTTAGGTCAAAATTTGAAGTTTAAGGCAATAAAAAGTTCTTTGAGGTCTCTCAAGTGCTCAAAATGAAGGTTTCTCAACTCGAGAATGATTTTTTTATGGTTTTATCTCATAAAAAATTTACATGTTATCCTAATATATTAATGGTATATGGGTAAGTTTATTAGCTCAAAATTTCTAGGAATTATTTTTTGGATTGAGGGGATATGCTTTATGAACGATCGTTAAGAGTGGAAACAGGTTTAAACCCTCTTAGAACCCTAATAGTGACCTAATGTTGAAGATATGATTAAAAATTGATCAAGATGGGTTGTAATTATAATTTAAGTTTTTTTATCTTGTATTTAACTCTCCTAGGTACCTCTAGGTGGTGGTGGTTAGAAAGAGGAGAGAAAAAATGTGAAGATATAGGATTATTTCTAAAGAAGTTATTGTAGCTGTAAAAAGTTTTATCAGATAAAGTTTGAAAATTGATGAAGGTTGAATATAGAGACTCATTTTTCATGTCATTAAATGTATATTTAAAAATTATTATACTCAATAGTACTAAACCAGTCATCCAAGTTAACTAGTCGCTAATAGGCCTAATGATGCAAATAGTGAGAAACACATGCATCAATAAGAAGATATTCAGGAATGTATTTTCATGATAGAGTTATGAAACCAAGTACATGGAGATTTTTTTATATACATATGTGTATTATTAATTCTTGGTATAAATATTTGAATTCAGGTATAATGGTGAAAATGATGAAGCTAAAATGGCTTATCTGACTTAGTGAGGTCTATGTGCAGTGAGGTTAATAAATTGGTTTGTAAGACAAATAATTTATAATAGACCATATGATGTTAAAATTTTAATATGGTATAAATATGTATTTTAAAATGGTCATGCATATGTTGAAGGTCAATATCACCATGACTGTGCTTTAAGGTAAACTAGCAGTTCTAAGTAAGCAAGTTGTAGTGATGAGTTCAAGGCTCTATGCAACGAGTCAAAGTATCTAATGAATATTTTTTTTGTTTTTAATGACTTGGAATTAATTTTAATTATTTTTTAAATATTTTAATTTAGTGAAAGTGGTTGAAATGTCGAAACCAAAATAGCTTGTCTGGTTCTAATTTGATTATGTGAAGTGAGGTCAAAAGATTGGTTTGCAAGACCAATATTTGACATTAGACCCTATGATTTTTGTATTTTAGAGTAGTATATATATTTTAAAGGATATTTTGAAAGTTTAAATTATCATGGGACGTGTTATTTTATGTGTTTAAGATCAATTTGTTTATGACTAATTTTTGGAGTATTTTAGCAGTTATAAGTGGGATATTTGAAGAGAAGTGTTTGAGTCTTTTTTCCCTAAGTGGTGAGGTATAGATAACATGGTAATTTTATTAAGTTAATTTTTTTTTTCATGTGATTTATTATCATGATTTCATGACTAAATTGTGTACATGCTATGGTTTTTGTTTGGCAGACTTTATGTAGGTTCATAGACCTAATTGTAAACAGTACTAATGGTGTGCTTCAAGTGGTGGTTGAAGCTAAAAAGTATCATGAAAATAATATGAGCTTAGTGGGGGTACATTTTAGTGATATATAAATTTTTACTTCCATATTTATATTTTTAAATTATTTTAAGGAGATCAAAGAGTAACGTGTACTAATAAAGGCCTAATTGAATTAGGTCTCCTTAAAAGCCTAAAAGAGGTTTTAATATTTGAAGTTGTGGATGACCTATTTTAATGATTATTTCATGTATATTTTTTTTATAATAACTAATATAATTGAAATATAAGTGTGAAAGTGTGTATAGCTGACCAAGAGGTGTGTGAGCTAGAGGATGGTATATATAAAAGGTAGTTTTAGGATTATTTATGAAACAAGTATCTAAATGATATAACACATTATTGAGTAGAAGGAGGTATTTTAGACCATCATAGGAGTGTATAGTATATGTAATGAATATTTTAAAGTGATTCTACATGTGAATATGAAGGTCATATGACCTTATCTATCTTAAAAAGACCTAGTTGAGCAAAGAGGCCTAGAAGGCAGTTTGAGAGGGATAAGATTGTGAAGATATAAAGAGGTAGTCATCATCTGTTAGTTAAGAAACATAGTGTTATATTGGTGATCAAATAAATTATGTGGATGAGTTGGTGTTGAGTCATCTAGGGGGTTGGTGCTTGCTAAAGCCTAATTGGGTTGGTACTTAGCTAGTTGGGGTTGGTTTTCCATGTGGAGTTGGTGATTCACTAAATTATGATATTTTGACTTATAAGAATGTAGTCCATTTATAGGTATTAGTGGGTTTTCTTACCCTTGAGGGTTCACCACATATATAATGTGTTTTATTTTTTAATCTTGTTTCATGTTTGTATGGTTGATTGCTTATGCATTGTTTGATCTATATGTTGATGTGATGGTTCATGTATGCTGAGGAATTGAAAGAAAGTTTCTAAGAGGACTGATTTAACCCCTATTATTCATTATATTTTAAATAATTTGTATTATATTAGGGCCTTTAAATTAGGCCTAACAACCTAAAGAAGATCCTATAAGCAAAAATGGCTAATCAGCAAGCTCAAGGTGGTTTCTCTACCAGTAAGGCTCCATTCTTCAATCGGACTAATATTTATTTTGGAGCATCAAAATTAGGACATATATAATGTCAATGGGCCATGAAATATGGTAGTTAGTTGTAGATGGATACACTCCACCTAGTACACGACCAACTGATGCAATAGGGAAGAACGAAAGTGAGAGTAATTCTAAGGCAATAAATGCCATTTTATATGGCCTATTAGAGGCAAAGTTTTTTAATGTGATGCACTATGATGGAAAAGTTGAATAATATCTATGAAGGATACACTAAGGTGAAGATGGATAAATTATAGGTTCATAGAAGGTAGCTTGAAAGTCTATCTATGAAGGAAGATGAGAGCATTGCATCCTACATGTTAAGGGTTAATGAAGTGGTCAATGTCATTAGAGGATTAGGAGAAGTGAAAGAGTTTATAATTATTCAAAATATATTGAGATCACTAACTCCTAATTTTGACTCTAAAGTGTCTGTAGTAGAAGCAATGTAGGATTTAGATAAGCTGGAAATGGATAGGCTTCATGTAATCTTGATTGCCTATGATATGATAAAAAATAGAGGAAGACCTCATAAGAAAGAAGTAACATTCAAAGTTGAGAAGAAGTCAAAATCCAGGAAGGTTAAGAATGAGTTACGTTCAGATGTTGATGATGATGAACTAATATCCATGTTTGCTAGGAAATTGAGGTTTGGATCTGGTAAGTACAAGGGTAAGTTACCTTTCAAATGTTTCAACTTTGGTAAGATTATTCACTTTGAATCTAAGTATCCTAACAAGGATAAGACTGAGCATGATGAAGAACATGATAAACATCATGGTGATGATAAGAAGGTCTATAAGCCTAACAAAAACAAGAAATATTTTAGGAAGTATGAAGGTAGGAAAGGGTCATTCAAGAATAGAAGAATTTTATATACCAAAGAAGATAATAAATCATTTGATGTAAGTGATACAAGTACACTTGACAGTGATGATGATATTAATGAACATGAACATGACAATAATGAAACCTTATTCATGGATATAGAGATAGACAATGAGGGTTGCTCAAAAGGAAAAGTCCTTATAGATGATGAAGAATTAGATGAAAAAAGGATAAGAATCTTGAGGTAGAACTAGTGAGTGATCTAGAGGAGTTGAATTTACAAATAAGGAATAATCACAAACTAAGATCATTAATTAAGGACTATGAAGAGTTGATTGATTTGTTTGAATAGAAATTGAGTAACACATTTAAGGAGGATGATGAGATCATCAATAAAGTTGAGACTAAGATGGAAATAGTCACTATTATCTTATACAAAATAGGAATATAACTCAAGAGAGGATGGTATTTATTATGTTAGTTTTGAAATGGAAAAAAAATGAAAGAAACACACTAATTAACATAACATCTCTAGGCCTAGTCACTAGGGGAGCTTAGTGAGGAAAAACCATTTAAAAACATGATTAGAAATGGAAAGAAATGAGAGATATGAATAGAAAACACCAATTTATTACCAAATCCTTGATTTCTCCAAAAGGCTCCTTATTTGGATTTCTTGGCTTGCGCTTCAAGATATCTTCATCAATAGAGTGTAGCTACCTTCATCTCCTCTTAACACCTTTGGCTTATGATTACTTTGGATTAATATTTGGGAATAACAACACTACATCAATATGTGGTTTGAAGCTATTTGGGCAAGGTAGATTTGGCTTATCAGAGCTTAAAAATCAATAGGCAAGGCCTCTTATTTATAGATTTTACAAAATGGCCAGAAGAACCTGAACCATCCATCTTAAGATGAAGATGTGTGGCTAAGAATCCATTCAATTTTTGAGGCAAAATTATATAAATTCTCTTATAAATATTAGGGATAAGGAGGCATTAAAGAGGTATGGAAGGTCTTGATGAGGCATGGGAGGGTTTGATGAGTTATTTTATGCATTTATGGCCTAAAGATGTCTTTCCAAGAAATGATGTCATTTGATGATGTAATTATTTAATATCAATTTCCAAAAATAAATATTCAACAAGTTTCATGGAAAATTAACTTAATATCTTAATCTAGATTAATTAGCCTTAAACATGTTTAGTCAACTTAGTTATAAATCTTAGTAATTGGTCCACAAATTAATTAAATTGGTCAAAAGTCATATTAATAGCTAAAATTTTGATTAGATAGAATTAAGATGTGATGTTAGATGCATGGGATCCATTATCCCATTTAAGATGTTTTTAACACAAAATAACAATGGCACATGTCTCATGTAATAAATTTGGTAGAAAAGAGCAATCCAGAGCACCTAGGTGAAAAAATGTCATTTTGATTCAAAATGATCTAATCAAAGTTAGATATCTCATAAATTGCATTACCTCATTTAATGATACTCTGGCCAAATTTGGCACTTGTATATGATGGTTTTTAATGTTTTAAATGCATTTTAGTGATTTTAGGCCAAATTGTGCATTTTGATTGAAATTGGTCAAAAGCCTAGTCAAAGGTCATTAGTGGCTGCTTTTAGGTGTCTACAATTCACCCTTATTTGGGAAGGTGTTGAAATCTATAGGCATAGTAACATCTTCTCAAAGAATGAAAATGTCATGTATGCCTACAACCTCAATGATAATGGATGAATTGTATGATACCCCCTTGAGGTAATGGTTGGCACAAGTAGGTTGACAAACGATGACTCAAAAAAAAGAAGCAAAATGAGGGGACTAAATATATGAAGATGATGGGGTGAAAACACAATGATTTGGAAAAATTAGTCAAAATCACTGAAAATGCAAGTGGGATAGTGTACAATGGTTTGCCCAAAGATGGTTATAAGAATTTTACCCCAATAGTGGCAATGTGGTATGATAACACAATGATTTACCCAAAGGTAGTTATAATCATTGAGAAGATGGAGCTGCCCTAGTTAGGATAGACAAATAAGATAAAATCATATCCCTATTTGGGTAAAAGAGGGTAAATTTGGTGAGAACACAATGATTTTCCCAAAGGTGGTTATAATCATTGAGGAATGTAGGTGGGATGGTATACAATGATTTTCCCATAGGTGGTTATAATCATTGGACCTCGATTATGAAAAAATGATTGATTGGTTGATAATGATAGTAATTAGACACAGAGGGTAATGATGAATTGGAACAACCTACTAGTAGGGAGATGCTCATCTAGACTAACAAAGGTTGAAATTTTTTTGTGGTTAAATACTCTATTTGGGATATGATTGGGATGTTGGTAATGCTAGTGATGAGGAGATGTTGATGCTACCATTGTTGAGTAGACTTCCTGAAGCTAGTTTTTGTTGTAGCACTTTATGGTAGACATCATGATATAACACCATGAGGACTAGGCCAAAAGATGCGTAAGGACTGACTCTCAAAATCCAACACTCAAGGGAAAATAAGGTACCAATGATAAAAACCATGATGATAGTGTAAACATATTAATATGGATGGATTCAAGTATACATGTAGAATGAATTACCTAATGAATGCACATAGATTGAATCAAGGCAACAATGTTGAAAGTAAACATACATGCACACATACAACAAATAAAGAAACAAATAATAGTTAGTATTAATTTTAGTATAAATAAAGTGATAAAAATTACCCCTATAAAATAGGTGACAACTTAACAAATAAACATGACTAGGAAATAGAAGAAAAAAAGGGGGTAACTGAGCTATCTCCATATACACTAGGTAAGTGGACACTACCTACATAGTTCCATGGACATAATATCCAAAAAAAACTTTAGGCTAAATGTAGTTCTCATAGGAAATGGGAAGAAAATGATAAAAAATGGAAAACAAACATAATGGATGTGATAAAAGAATAGGAATGGTCTTGCAAAATGGTAAGTGCATGGGAAAAAAGGCCAAAAAGGATTGGGAAATAAGTGACAAAGGATTTTCTTGTGGCTTAGTAAGGGTTCCAAGAATCCTTATTCAATCAAGAATTATGAGGTATTAAATAGTCTAAGCTTGTAAAATGGTGAGAGCATTGCATAGGTTGCTCACAAAATGGTGAGAGCATGGCTTAGGTTGCTCACAAAATGGTGAGAGCGTGGCTTAGGTTGCTCATAAAATGATAAGAACATGGCTGAGTTTGCTCAAAAAATAGTGAGAGTGTGTCTTAAACTACTCATAAATTGAAAAAAAACATGGCTTAGGTAGGGTGATGGATCTGACCTCAAAAATTATTGAGCACTTCCTACATAGTCCCAAGATAAAACCTCAAGTCACTATAGTTATACTTTATAGCAAAGGAATTTGACTAGTGTAGTAGCCTAAATAAATAAAATAGGCACATTTGGTATAAAGGCATACTATGACATAGGAAATGGCTATTTATTATGCCAAGGCATGATAAACAAGTGTTTCCCCTAGTTTACCCATAGGTGGTTATAACTAGGATATAATGACATAGGTCAATGATACTAATTTATCCATAGGTGGTTATAACTAGTAAAAAGATTGATGAGACATTAATTTTCCCATAGGTGATTATAATCAGGCATACTTGGTTGTAGACACCAAAATCATGTCTACTCCTTGGTCGACTCTCCCCCCTTGGTCCCCTTGGTCCACTTCTAACACATTCCTAACCCACACACTTATTAATTTAAAATAATAACTTATTTTAAATTAATAACACCTCCCTTGACACCACACCCTGCCTTGGATACCTCCCCTTGGATGCCTCCCATTACCCTATAACCAATTTATGACCTATTTCATCCCTCCCACCAACCTCTCATGCCTATTAAACCCACCTTTGACCATTTTCCAATGAAAATTAAACTCAGTAGATGGAGGAACAGGTAGAAGGCTAAAAATAGCCTTTTCCCATCTAGCCGCCAACGTCAGTTACAAGTCAACCGACGCTAGTGGGATCACTGACATTGGTCACTTAAAACAACATGAAGGTGAATTCTCTTCCCCCTAGGATGCTAAATCATAGACCCAAATGCCAAATCTCTTGCTCTCAGTATTTGACCTTTCTCTCTCTCTCTTTTAGATGCACACCAAGCATCACAGGCTACAGGCACTCTATAGAAATAGCTCTAGACTTTGGGTTAAAGACATTGTAGGTACATCAGCCGCATCAGCAACAAGTCTTCTACACTCTTTCATCAGCAAACAAGAGCTAAGTACTCTTATTTTATTTCATTTCATTATTTAGAATGTATTAGTAATTGGTTCTCTAGTTATTACTTCTAAGCCATATTATCAACTAGACCTAGCTATCAACTAGACCAGACCTGACCAAACTTCTTCCTGAGAGGCTGAAAAGCCTGTCTTCTCCTGACCCATCTTGACAACCTATCCCCTACCTTGTCCCTCTTAAGACCATATTCACTACCTTGCTAACCTGCACAGAGTCCCAGACTACCATAGACCATCCCATCAACCACAAAAAATAACCAGAGACTCATCCAAGGCCATTGCCCTATCCAACATCAACCATTTCCCCTACCGACATCGATAGAGTAACTGACATTGGCAACCTAACCAATCGACACTGGTAGGACTATCGATGTCGGTGACTATGGCAGACTGACAGCAGACAATAGGTACACATTATTTCTATTTCTCTTGCTTATTATTTCATTATTATCTTTATCTGACATTCTTTTTTATCAACAAGTGGACTGTCATCCCCCAAGGAAGTCTTTGCACTTCTAGGACTGAGCATATCGCTTGGCAGTCCACCTTATCTTGATCTAACAATCTCTGTGTTTGAGTCTCTTTCCTTTGTAGGTGTCATCCTCCATAGCCAAAGAGGAGTCCCTTCAGTTGTCTAGATACGGTGTGCAAACTTCATTTGGGTACGTACAAACCCCTGACCATTATCTTAGTTTCTTTCATCTTTTGAATGTGGAAAAGCAAAAATAGTTAGAAACATTTTGGCATGCCCGGTGGGACCCTGGGGTTTTCCTTGGGTTCATACTTTTTCTTCTAAAAGTAAACTTTTCATATAGGTGCATTAAATCTCTTCTTGCATCCTTTTCTTCTATCTCTTTCGAAAAGACACCATTAGAAAAGTTAAAAAGAATCCTTCTTTTTCTTTCTTTCTTGCATCTTAGAGTAGTGAAGTCATACTCTTAAACCTCTTCTCACTTGTTTGCATCTGAACACACATTTCAATTTGGGCTTAAAATCTATTGCATCTCATTTCTACCTGAATGCATACTTAGCTCTCACATCTAGTAATTAAAAACACATTATGAATAAATCTTAGTGCACTTATGTTACTCGACCAGACCACATTCACAACTAAGCATCTAAACATACCTGAGACAACGTCCAACTAGGATTTCATCACCTAGTAGATACCTTACCCTTCCTGGTAATCCCACTTGGACTTCACTACCAAGGGGAGAGCCCACTCTATTCTCTGGCAGAGTATAAACTCTAGGGGAAGTATATACTGGCTAGGTGACCTAGCTTATCTCTGGGCTCATGAAGTGAGGGGAGCTTCCTCCTTAGCACCAGGCCACGTACGAAACCTAATACAGACTTTGAGTACCAAAACTAACCTAAAACCAACCTTAGACTTCTTCTTCTAGGACCCATTCTAAAAGCCAACTTCCCAAACACACTCTTTTAAGACATAAGCCAACAAGACTCTAAAACTTATTCTTAGGAATTAACGTTTAGGGTTTGCTTGTCTTCATCTTTTTTCTATCTCTATCTGGTTTTTTGAGCTAGTGAGGTCGCATTCTAGGCTTCAAGAACAACTCAGACTTTCCTCTTTCTTCCAAAAACTTTCAGTCTTCTAAAGTTTTTATAAATCCACAATCATCGACATCAGTTTTTCCATCGACGTCGGCAACCTATTTTCACTGACATCAGTTATCTGACTGACATTGGCAATTTTATTCACTGGTATCAATTTTTATATCAACGTCGGTCACTATCAAAATCTTTCTTCCAAAATAGCAGGCTTAAAACTTGACTTTCTTGCTGTTAGACACACATTCTAAGTTTTTAAAATTGAAGAAACACAGTTTCTAGAACCTGACCCTTTTTGCCTTGAATGGTTTTGACATGTAGTCAAACCAAAACTCTTGTTGACCACGCAAGGCAACAACCACTTCTACCTTCACCCTCCATAACAAGTCCCCTACTAGAGTGTACTTTAGACACTGAATATTCTCCTATCCAGTTAACCCCTGATCAACCTCCTATTATTCTTGAAGGGGATCAAAATTTTGAGAGATTCCTTGACCATAACATCAAGGCTCTCCAACACTATCTTGATAAGAGCCAAACATGAGACTCTTCAATTCAACCAAGTTCATCACATTTTTAGAACTTGATTGTCTCGACTCCACACACTCTTGCACCTATATACGTGGGAGTGATTACCTATCTTTTCACCAGTGCCACCATTCAACCACCTGTAATGACATCAAGCCAATTTATGCCTTCTAGCTTCATGACACAACCACCCTTGGCTTCAACATCAGTCCCTGTGACTAGTTATCAATATGTCACACCTATACAAGTGTAACCAACTACGTCATACGCCCCTCCTATCACCTTCCAAGTGCCTTACAACCTAGGGGGTGCCCCACCCACAAATCTGTCAACTGACCTAATCAAGATGTTGATGGACAAAATTTCTAATCTTGAGACATCCATTTCTGGTTCAAGCAATGTTCTTTCATATGAACAAATTTGTAATGAACCCATTCATCCCTCAGTCCCAATCTAACTGTATCCTAGTCAGTGGGAACTTCCTAAGTTTACTCATTTCTAGAGTAAGGAAGACCCACAGCAACATCTATCAGCATTTAGACACGCTTGTTACCTTATAGCACATAATGATGCATTATTGCTATGCACATTCCCCATGTTGCTTTCTATCCCTACCCTCGATTGGTATAATTCTATTACCAGTCACTCCCTTTTCACATTCACCCAACTGGCTCAACTTTTCCTTGACCACTTTTCAATCAATATCACCAAAAATGTCTCAATCACGGACCTATACTCTATTAGACAGTTTGATGACGAATCCATAGCCGATTTTGTTGCCCATTGGAGAGGCTTAATCAACCAACTCTCTTTTTCTTTACCTCAAGCTGAGCTCATCGAGCTCTTTTCACAGGCATGCACCAAACATATCTCATCTACTTTATGGGTCCAAACATTCCACACATTTGATGAAGCTTTCTCCATGGCCAGGAAGCTTGAACTCCACGTAGTCAAAGAAAACAAGGTCAGATTGCATAGTAAAAACCCCAACACCAAGTCAAATGACCCTTCCTCCAAACCTTCTTCTTCCAACATCAAGTCTAAAAGATCAGCAAATGTTGTGGTCCTTAGACCATCATCTTCAACAATAACCAACCAATCTCAACCTTTCACATCTCAAAGCATCACCAAACAATTCCAACAACGGTATATACAATGTTAGTATACTCCAATAAGAGAATCATACGCTTCCATTTTGGATAAACTTGTCAAATAGGGGGTCCTCAATCTCCCTCAAATTTGACCACTGCCTCAATTTGACCCCTCAAAACCTATCCCTGCATGGTATAGGGAAAATGACTTTTGTCATTATCATCATGTCCAGAGCCATGACATAAACAACTGCAAAACCTTCAAAAACATTGTCCAAGACATGATAGACAAGGGGGATCTTGTTTTGGATAACCCGAATGCGCCACCAAATCAAAACATCAACATCTTTAGCCAATTTTTTCCTAACCATCCCCCTAGCCAAAACAACGTGCAGACCATGGCCGGTGACTCCCAAGAGCGTAATATACACACAGTCAACACGGTCTCGCCTCTTATGCCTAACCAACCTCTCTCACAGTTTGAAGAGGTTAACCCACCTGTTAGTCCATCACAGGGGGATGAACCTTCTACTCCCATTAGTTCTCCATCGACCTCTCCCATATTAGAGGATACCTTGATGATTTCAACATCGGCTGCCTCACCTTTGTCCTTCTTATCAATAATGGGGGATCATACTTTTCCCGCACCTCGACCACATGCCAAATCCATCACCATCCCTATGCTCTGCCCTCTCAAAGAGCCACAATCTCCAATCCCTTCTCCGTCGAGAGAGGAACTCGCCACCTCACCTACTTCAATCGAAGAAGATCTAGTGAGGGTAGACTTGAACCTGACCCCCCACAATAGTGGCCCTCAAACCAAACCAAAGAAGGATACTAAACCACATCAGAGAACTCCTCCTCCACCATCATCATTGCCCTCCATTTTGGGCCCTCATCCATCCACCTTAAAAGGAGTGCTTCCTACTCCAACACCTATCAACAACAAGTTGCCTCCATTACTCCCTTTACCCAACAAAAACAAATCACCTCCATTACTACCAACACCTAACAAAAACATACCTCCTTCAAAGCATCCAATGTCTCCTACCATGAAAGTGCCATCTACACGTATGACCACATTGCCAAACAAAAAGATGGTACAAAACACTCTCTCAACAACGTCTAAACAGAAGTAGCCAAATTTTACTGCAACAAAATGTGTAGACCCATTAGCAGGTTCTTATACCTTGCTATTACACCAGTTGATACAATCCTCTAACATCACTCTTCTACCTATCAAACCATTCTAACTTCTCAGACCAAAACCGTCTTGGTTCGATGACACTAAAATTTGCCTATATCATCGCACACCTGGGCATGACACTGAAAATTATTGTGCCCTTAAGGTTGCCATCTACCAATTCATGGAGAAAGACACCCTTCTTATTGAGGATACTATCAAAAAATCTCCAACACCGTCCCATGTCTCCCAAACCTTTTCATCGTCACACTCATCAAATCTAGGATCAAAACCATCTTAGTTCAATGACACTAAATTTTGTGTGTATCATCGCACACTTGGACATGACACTGAGCATTATTGTGATCTTAAATCTAACATTCGTCAAAACTTCAAAAAGGACACCCCTTTCACTAAGGATCCTCTTGACCACCCTTTAACCAAACCATCGACACCATGCCATGCCTCTCAAACCTCATCAGCTAAATCGGGATCTCAACACAAGACTGTGGTTCCTTTACCGCCTTCAACCCCATTATTTGAAATCAACACCATCAATGTGGCCAACAGGTCACAAACCATATAGGATAATTGGAAAGAGAAGGTTTCTCTCCCTCAAACATATCCATTTGTCAAGCCCTCGCCACAACCAAAACCCAAGATTACTGCCTTGGGCACATCCCATCAAACACCTTTGCAGCCACTTCATGACTCCAAGGTGAAACAACGTCACCAAATCTCTGTGAAGACATCTTTGTATGACCTCATTCAAAGCTCTCCACAACATTTACAAGCCTTAATCAAAGCCTTATAGGCAGTGGAGGTTCAATCTGAAGACCCCCAACCACTAGCTGCCTTAGTCCAATCATTACCAACCATTGCCTCCATCACCATCCATAATTCTAAGATTCCATACTCCAACCTGGAAGATCAGGATCTCGTCCTCTCAAACTAAAGCTTATCAGGCAAGAAGCTTCATAGGATGCATCCTTGTGTCACACTCCTTGACAAAGAGAAGCTTCAATGTCTTATCTCCATCTTATCTAACCATTTCTCAAGCATTCTCCTCATCACCAAAATAACTGGGGGAATTTGACTCTATATTGACTATCACGACCTCGACCAAGCCTCGACCAAGCATCAACCAAGCCTCGACCAAGCATCGACCAAACATCATCTTAACATCCAAGCCTCAACCAAGCATCGACCCAATATCAACCAACCAAGCATCGACCAAACATCAACCAACTTCTTAATCATCTTTAACACATGACCAATTTAGAAAGAAACAAATGAGGTAGGTTTGCTCCTAATTGGCTTGGATCTTACATCATCACGCACAAGTATGGATCAGGGACTTATCGTCTGTCTTCTCTTGAAGGCCAACCAGAACCTAAGCCCCTTAATGCCTTGCATCTATGACCGTTCTACTGTTAGTCGAGTACTCATTCACTTGAAATTTAACTTGAGCTTTTCCCTTGAGAAATTCCTTTCATTTTAATCCTCATTCCTTTCAACCCTGTTCCCCTACACAAACACTATGTAAACCTTTCTCCATGGCCAGGAAGCTTGAACTCCATGTAGTCAAAGAAAACAAGGTCAGATTGCATAGTAAAAACCCCAACACCAAGTCAAATGACCCTTCCTCCAAGCCTTCTTCTTCCAACATCAAGTCTAAAGGATCGACAAATGTTGTGGTCCTTAGACCATCATCTTCAACAATAACCAACCAATCTCAACCTTCCAAATCTCAAAGCATCACCAAACAATTCCAACAATAGTATATACAATGTCAGTATACTCCAATAAGAGAATCATACGCTTCCATTTTGGATAAACTTGTCAAATAGGGGGTCCTCAATCTCCCTCAAATTTGACCACTACCTTAATTTGACCCCTCAAAACCTATCCCTACATGGTACAGGGAAAATGACTTTTGTCATTATCATCATGTCCAGGGCCATGACATAAACAACTGCAAAACCTTCAAAAACATTGTCCAAGACATGATAGACAAGGGGGATCTTGTTTTGGATAACCTGAATGCGCCACCAAATCAAAACATCAACATCTTTAGACAATTTTTTCCTAACCATCCCGCTAGCCAAAACAACATGCAGACCATGGCCGGTGACTCCCAAGAGCGTAATATACGCACAGTCAACACGGTCTCACCTCTTATGCCTAACCAACCTCTCTCATAGTTTGAAGAGGTTAACCCACCCGTTAGTCCATCACAGGGGGATGAACCTTCTACTCCCATTAGTTCTCCATCGACCTCTCCCATATTGGAAGATGCCTTGATGATTTCAACATCGGCTGTCTCACCTTTGTCCTTCTTATCAATAATGGGGGATCATACTTTTCTCGCGCCTCGACCACATGCCAAATCCATCACCATCCCTATGCTCTGCCCTCTCAAAGAGCCACAATCTCCAATCCCTTCTCCGTCGAGAGAGGAACTCGCCACCTCACCTACTTTAGTCGAAGAAGATCCAGTGAGGGTAGACTTGAACCTGACCCCCCACAATAGTGGCCCTCAAATCAAACCAAAGAAGGCTACTAAACCACATCAGAGAACTCCTCCTCCACCATCATCATTGCCCTCAATTTTGGGCCCTCATCCATCCACCTTAAAAGGAGTGGTTCCTACTCCAACACCTATCAACAACAAGTTGCCTCCATTACTCCCTTTACCCAACAAAAACAAATCACCTCCATTACTACCAACACCTAACAAAAACATACCTCCTTCAAAGCATCCAATGTTTCCTACCATGAAAGTGCCATCTACACGTACGACCACATTGCCAAACAAAAAGATGGTACGAAACACTCTCTCAACAATGTCTAAACAGAAGTTGCCAACTTTTACTACAACAAAATGTGTAGACCCATTATCAAGTTCTTATACCTTGCTATTACACCAATTGATACAATCCTCTAACATCACTCTTCTACCTATCAAACCATTCTAACTTCTCAGACCAAAACCGTCTTGGTTCGATGACACTAAAATTTGCCTATATCATCACACACCTGGGCATGACACTAAAAATTGTTGTGCCCTTAAGGTTGCCATCCGCCAATTCATGGAGAAAGACACCCTTCATATTGAGGATACTATCAAAAAATCTCCAACACCATCCCATGTCTCCCAAACCTTTTCATCATCACACTCATCAAATCTCGGATCAAAACCATCTTAGTTCAATGACATTAATTTTGTGTGTATCATCACACACTTGGACATGACACTGAGCATTGTTGTGATCTTAAATCTATCATTCATCAACACTTCAAAAAGGACACCCCTTTCACTAAGGATCATCTTGACCACCCTTTAACCAAACCATCGACACCATCCCATGCCTCTCAAACCTCATCACCTAAATCGGGATCTCAATGCAAGACTGTGGTTCCTTTACCGCCTTCAACCCCATTATTTTTAATCAACACCATCAATGTGGCCAACAGGTCACAAACCATATAGGATAAAGGGAAAGAGAAGGTTTCTCTCCCTCAAACATATCCATTTGTCAAGCCCTCACCACAACCAAAACCCAAGATTACTGCCTTGGGCACATCCCATCAAACACCTTTGTAGCCACTTCATGACTCCAAGGTGAAACAACGTCACCAAATCTCTGTGAAGACATCTTTGTATGACCTCATTCAAAGCTCTCCACAACATCGACAAGCCTTAATCAAAGCCTTATAGGCAGTGGAGGTTCAATCTGAAGACCCCCAACCACTAGCTGCCTTAGTCCAATCATTACCAACCATTGCCTCCATCACCATCCATAATTTTGAGATTCCATACTCCAACCTGGAAGATCAAGATCTCGTCCTCTCAAACTAAAGCTTATCAGGCAAGAAGCTTCATAGGATGCATCCTTGTGTCACACTCCTTGACAGAGAGAAGCTTCAATGTATTATCTCCATCTTATCTAACCATTTCTCAAGCATTCTCCTCATCACCAAAATAACTAGGGGAATTTGACTCTATATTGACTATCACGACCTCAACCAAGCCTCGACCAAGCCTCGACCAAGCATCAACCAAGCCTTGACTAAGCATCGACCAAACATCATCTTAACATCCAAGCCTCAACCAAGCATCGACCCAATATCAACCAACCAAGCATCGACTAAACATCAACCAACTTCTTAATCATCTTTAACACATGACCAATTTAGAAAGAAGCAAATGAGGCAAGTTTTCTCCTAATTGGCTTGGACCTTACATCATCACACACAAGTATGGATCAGGGACTTATCGTCTGTCTTCTCTTGAAGGCCAACCAGAACCTGAGCCCCTTAATGCCTTGCATCTATGATCATTCTACTGTTAGTCGAGTACTCATTCACTTGACATTTAACCTGAGCTTGTCCTTTGAGCAATTCCTTTCATTTTAATCCTCATTCCTTTCAACCCTATTCCCCTACACAAACACTATGTAAACCTTTTATAAAGTATGGATGTTTTGTCCTAATAAAAGGGAGCCCTCAAACTTCTATAGTCTTGTCCATGACTAAAAATTCTATCAAAAATAAATTGAGATGTAAAAATATCAAAAGGTCATAAATTCTAAATGCAGACTACTCCCTCAAAGGACAGCTACATCATCATTGCTGTAGTTAATAGACTGCTCCCTCGAAGGACAGCTATTCAAAGCCCTCGAAAATAGATAAAGCAAAAATATAGACCACTCCCTCGAAGGATGGCTATGCCTAAAATCATTGCTACAAATAACACTCTCTCATAATCTTCCTACACCGATCAGCGTCACAAATGACCACAAAACAAAATGACATCCCTATGTGGACTTCCTGCATTGATCAGTCTGCCCAAAAATTTGAAAAAAAAAAGTTCATGGACTTGACTTATAGTTGTTCTCAGGGTCTCCTATAAAAAGGGGAAAAGTTATCCCTACTAAAAGGGGTTACCCTATCCTAACATATCACATCACCTACTCAAGGGATTTTGAGCTCATTTTAATGTCAAAGTGCTTTGATTACTTCTCTAACACAACCAATGGTCAAAGACATAATGCATGAACGAGGATTTTGTTTCTAAAAACCCCCTATCTATGCTATCATTATGGTCCTTGTCAATGAAAGAGCAACATGCCTTTCACTTCTTATCCATACCTTTGTCACATTCAACCAAATCATTTTCTCAACCCAACCAACCAAACCAAAACATTTTCAGACCACTCACATGACATAGTCCATTTCACATAGTTTCTATGGACAACAATACACATGGAAACTATGGACCACACAATTTATGTTGAGCATAAACCATTACTTGTTGAAGCATAAATAATCTTATTTCATTTTTAGCATACATCCATCACCGATATGGACACTTGCTAGGGATGAAAGACCACATAACAAATGTTACAGAATACACCATTACATAATATGGAAAAGGCTGTAACATCATCATACCCTCATCATTTATAACCTGACCAAACCAACCTATCAACCTAGTCTGAACTACATTGGTCTGAGGCCCTTCCAACAAGGGCTATGTAGGCAACACTTAGCTGACATGACGTCTTATGGGGTTAGCTCATCCACATTCATTTGTTCATCTATTTGATGGACAAATAATATTACCTTTAACCATGACTTAACCTAGTACAAACTAACTATCAACCACTTTGACTCCTAGCTTAAACTACATTAGTCTAAGGCCCTTCAAACAGGGGCTATGTAGGTAGCACTCAGCTGACATGATGTCTTCTGAGGTTAGCTCAGCCACATCCATTTATTCATCTATCTGATGGACAAACCATTTTGACCTTTAACCATGATTTAACCTCGTCCAACCCACATCCATAATCGACCCTTTTCCTCCCTTTTAGGGAGAACTACATTGGCCTGAGGCCCTTCAAACAGGGGCTATGTAGGTAGCACTTAGTTGACATGGGGTCTTCTGAGGTTAGCTCAGCCATTCCTTCATCCGTCCATCTAATGGACCAACTATCTCAACTCGACTTGACCAACAACCTTGGAGATCACGCCTATCTCCTCCGACCATGACCACTTCCAAGACAACCCTACCTTGGTTGTTTTGATTGCATGTAGGCTACTTCATGAATAGTTAGCCAAATTGTTTGCACACCACATTTTGACCCTCACAAGTATTGGATCATGAGAAATTTGATCCCCACTACTTGTGACATTTTCATGTTTTCCAAGAGCACTTCCTGAGCCTGAGATACTTGGAACACGATGACCATTAGAGCTACAGCTTGGATCATTTAACCCAATCAGCCATGACTAAACGTTAGGGCCTGGTTATTTCAATTTTAGCACTCCTCAACCCTTGACCTATGACAATTTGATTTGACCATCACGTGAAGTGGTATACGTGCAATCTCAACTTTTACAGCTTTTACACTCAAACTTCACCATATCCATCCACTATCTATCAAATCGACACCCAATATCAGGGTCCCTTCCCTCAACTCCCACTTTGAGGGGGAATACCTCATCCCATAATCAGGGCAATCAACTCTTATTTTTGTCTTGCAGTTCATTAGAACAACTAACAGGATGAAAACAACCTTATCCTGTACCTGGGGCAACTTACTCCTATTTTTGTCTTGCAGTTCGTCAGAATAACCAACAAGAGAAAAAGGGACAAATGTAGACACCAAAATCGTGTCTACTCCTTGGTCAACTCTCCCCCCTTGGTCCCCTTGGTCTACTTCTAACACATTCCTAACCCACACACTTATTAATTTAAAATAATTACTTATTTTAAATTAATAACACATCCCTTGACACCACACCCCACCTTGGATACCTCCCCTTGGATGCCTCCCATCACCCTATGACCAATTTATGACCTATTTCATCCCTCCCACTAACCTCTCACTCCTATTAAACCCACCTTTAACCATTTTCCAATGACAATTAAACTTGGCAGATGGAGGAATGGGCAGAAGGCTAAAAATAGCCTTTTCCCATCTTCTAGCCGCTGATGTTGATTACAAGTCAGCTGACGCTGGTGGGATCGCTGATGTCGGTCGCTTAAAACAACCCGAAGGCAAATTCTCTTCCCCTTGGGATACTGAATCACAGACTTGAATGCCAAATCTCTTACTCTCGATATTCAACCTTTCTCTCTCTCTCTCTTTTAGATGCACACCAAGCATCACAGGCTACAGGTACTTTGCAAAAAATAACTCCAGACTTTGGGTTAAAGACATTGTAAGTACATCAGCTACATTAACAACAAGTCTTCTACACTCCTTCATCAGCAAGCAAGAGTTAAGTACTCTTCTTTTATTTCATTTCATTATTTAGAATGTATTAGTAATTGGTTCTCTAGTTACTACTTTTAAGCCATATTATCAACCAAACCCAGCTATCAACTAGACCAGACTTGACCAAACTTCTTCTTGAGAGGCTGAAAAGCCTATCTTCTATCCTGACCCATCTTGATAACCTATCCCCTGCCTTGTCCCTCTTAAGACCATATTCACTACCTTGCTAACCTTCACAGAGTCCCAGACTACCATAGACCATCTTGTCAACCACAGACAATAACCAGAGACTCGTCCAAGGCCATTGCCTTGTTTGACATTGACCATTTCCCCTACCGATGTCGACAGACTAACTGACATTGGTAACCTAACCAACTGATGCTGGCAAGACTATCGACATCGGTGACTGTGGTAGACTGACAGTAGATAGTAGGTATGCATTATTTCTATTTCTCTTTCTTAGTCTTTCATTATTATCTTTATCCGACATTATTTTTTATCAACAAGTGGGCTGTCATCCCCCAAGGAAGTCTTTGCGCTTCTGGGACTGAGCATATTACTTGGCAGTCCACCTTATCTCTATCTAACAATCTCTGTGTTTGAGTCTCTTTCCTCTATAGGTGTCATCCTCCACAACCAAAGAGGAGTCCCTTCAGTCATCTGGATATGGTGCGCAAACTTCATCTGGGTACGTACAAACCCCTGACCATTATCTTAGTTTCTTTCATCTTTTGAATGTGGAAAAGCAAAAATAGTTAGAAACATTGGTATAGAGAATGGAATAAGGAATGAAGGATGCAACTACCAAATTATTGTTTTATTGTTCCAAAATACTGCCTCTATTTGGAATGTGTGAAATAATTGCTAAATTTGAATCCAAATCCTTTTGTTAAAAATGTGAATGGAACTAAATGGAATGGAACCAAGGTAATGGGGCTAGGTAGTGAGGGAGAAATGAAATTGGCTAATGAGAAGGTATGCTAAAATGGATAGGTGATAGGAAAAAGTGATAGGCTGGTAGGATGATAGGATGGTAAAAATGGTATAATACAAAAATAAGAGTGATAAAATGACAGAACTTGAAACATTCCTTATAGACAATACACCAAGTCACTCAATCATAATACCACTTTAGGTGGATAATATTCATCATGTCATCAAGTTCATGTCCATCTAGTGTGGTAATCCTGTATGCTCCTATTCCATAATTTGTCATAATGATGAAAGGACCAACCTATTTCACTTTAAACTTACCTTTAAGATTTTGTTTGGCTATGGTATTCTTTTAGTTCTCTTTAAGGAGAATATCACCAAGTTCAAACTATATTTACTTTACACATTGATTATAGTGGCTACAAAGTTGGTTCTGATAGGTTTGGAGATTATTCATTAGATCCCTGCATTTCTCATCAACTAACTCTAGTTATTATCAGCAAGCTAATTGATAGTCATTATCATCTAGGACATGCTTGAAAGAGATTCCTATAGAAGGTAACTCAAATTCAATGGGAAGAAAGGCCTTAGTACCATAAACATGTGAGTATGAAGTGGCTCCTATGGGTGAGCAGTGATTGGTACGATATGCCCAAAGGGCATAGAATATATGAAGGTGTTAGTCGTGATCGATATCATTGACAATCTTTTTGAGAATGTTAATGGTGGTTTTGTTTGATGGTTCAGTCTAGCCATTACCTTAAGGGTAATATACCATAGAAAATTATTACGTGATGTTATATTAAATACACGACTTTTTGACATCCTTATTCTTAAATGATCCTCCATTATCAGATATAATGTTAGAAGAGATACCATAGTGGAAAATGAGATGGTTAAAGATGAACTTGAAAATTTGCTTTCCAATCACATAAGTGAGGGGTATAGTTTCATCCCACTTAGTGAAATATTTGGTGGTGGTAAGAATATGTTTATGGCTATCGAATGAGGTGGGATTGATCTTACCAATGAGGTTAAGGCCCCATATAGAAAATGGCCATGGTGTCAACATTGGTTTCAAAGTCTTTACTAGGACATGAATCAAATTGGCATATTTTTGACACTTTTCGTAATTCTTTACACATACAACTACATCTACATCCATTGTGGGCCAATAATAGCCAATGTACAAGAGATTTTTAGATAGGACTTCCCTATTGGTGTGGGATCCACATACTTTTTTGTGAACTTTTTGTAATGCTAGTGTAGATCATACCAAAGTTAAATAATAAAGTAGAGTTCCATCAAAACTATGATAGTAAAGGGTTTATCCAAGTAAGGAATAACTAGTGGTTTTGTGGATGAAGGATTTGGTTTGTTTTTGAGATAGTCCAGGTGGGATAATTTAGTCATGGAGGTAGTTGTAAAGGTCTAAATACTAGATGAAACTAAGACCAATAATATCACAAATCATCATGATGGTTAAAGGCTCATGAGCTGGTGCTAACAAATTTTTGCTACACTTTGGATGTGTCTATTTATTGGATCAGAGATCCAATAGTGTCCATAGCATTTGTGGTTCTATTATTTGCCTTTAGTATATGCTCAAATTGAATGTTGACAATCTATTGCTTGAGAGTGTCGACTATGGCCTTGTATGGAACCAAATTATCATCATTGGTCTAAAAGTGGTCTATAAACTAATTGATGATTAACTAAGAATCACCATAAACCTTGAGATGAGATATGTTCCATTGTACCACTTAGAAAAGTCCTAAAATAAGTGCTTTATATTTGGCTATGTTATTGGTACAAGGAAAGATGATCTTGAATGATTTAGGGATTAGATCCCCTTATGGAGTAATAAATAAAAGTCATGCTCCTGATCCATATGCCATGAATAATCCATCAAAATACACCTTCCAGTGCTTCTCTTCACAAGGTGTGCCAATCATGATCATTATGGATTAATGAAAAAATTAGAATGTGAGTAGCTTTGTATCAACAAGGGGTGATTTAACAAGTTGATCTATAAGAACTTTCCCCTTAACAGGTTTTTGGTTGATGTAATTAATGTCAAACTCACTTAGAAGAATTATCTACTTGGCCATACAACCTTGTAAATCTATTTTAGATAGTAGATAATTGAGTGGGTCTAATTTTGAAATAACCATGGTCTTATTGTTTAACATGTAATGGTGTAGTTTTTGAGCTACAAAGACCATGGCTAAATAGGCTTTTTCTATAGGTGTATAATTATATTCATATGCAACTAGTGTATAGCTTATGTAGTACATGACATACTCTTTTCAATTATCATTTTTTGAGCCAAAATTTCCCTTAAGACATTATTAGTAGCTGATAGATATAAAAATAATCGCTTTCCTAGCATAGGAGGCAAACAAAATAAGTGGATTCACTAGATAGTCCTTAAGTTACTGAAAATTTATCTAGTAGTGATAATCCCTATGAAATGTGACTCCCTTCTTTATAAGATGAGTAAAAGGATGGCATTTTTTATCCAAATATGATATGAAGCATTGGATAGACTATATTTTTCCCTATAAACTATGGAGCTACTTCATATTAGTCAGTGGTTTCATCTCTATTATGGCTTGGACTTTGGCTAGATTGACTTCAATACCTTGATGAGACATAATAAAGCCTAGAAATTTCCCTAATGTGACTCTAAAGACACACTTATTAAGATTAAGTTTGAATTTTTACTAATTTAGTCTTTCAAATATTTTATGTAACACTGTTGGATGATCGGCCCTAGTCTTTGATTTTCCAAAAATGTTATCAACATAGTCTTCAATAATGTCATGCATCATATCATGAAATATGATAGTCATGACTCTTTGATAGGTGGCCCATACATTCTTAAGACCAAATAGTATAACTTGATATAAAAATGTTTCCCATGGAGTGGTGAATGTTATTTTATGTTGGTCTTTTGGTGTTATCCTAATCTGCTTTTACCCTAAAAATCCATTGATTAATGAAAGCATTTAATAACCCACTGTCGAGTTGAAAATCATTTCAATATTTGGTAATGGAAAATAATCTTTGGGGAAATCTTTGTTTATATCATGGAAATTATTATAGTTTTTTATTCTTTCTAGCTTTTTTGTAACTAGCATAACATTGGAGATCCATTATGAATAGTCGATCGACTGAATACATCCTACTTTGAAGAGTTTTTCCAAATCTTTATTCATTAATACAACAATGCAAGGATGCATCTTATGTAGCTTTTGCTTTACTAGTTTGGCATTAGGATTGACCATAAGGTGGTGCAAAACTAAGGTAGGGTCCAAACCTATCATGTCATAATATGCCTATGTAAAAATATCAACAAATTACCTAAAAAGGGTTACAAGGACTTCATGCTCCTTCTCAGTAAGGTATGCACTTAGATTAATCCACTTTGATTCATTTGGGGACCTAATGTTAACCTCTATTATATCTTCCACTAAAAGGGTCAATCCATCTTCAAGGATAGTGGGTAAAGATTTGAATTGATTGGCAACATTAGAGTCCTCTACTAGGACTAGCCCTTTGAGTTCCCCTAGGCATGATAAACCAGAGTCCTCTAATGGGAGGTTTGGCCATGTAAAAAAAAATATTGGAAATTCCTGAATGATTTGATCAAAATCTTGTTGTTCTTCAAAATTGAATTCAGACTCACATACTAGTTCATTGTTGGTAGTCTCCTGAGCTATGGTTGAAGAAGGTTAAACACCCCTGTCTAATGGTGCTTGAAACAAGTTTTCACCACTAGACTAGCCTTTTTATTTACTTTTTCCCTGGTTATAAAGTACCTCAAAGAGGTTTTCACTTTGGGACCTCAATGTTTTAATTATTTGATTTTGGCTAAGGGTGTTCACCTTCTCTCCAAAATAAGATTTAGGATCTAACTTGATTGAGAACCCTGATTTATGGTCCCCTAATAGAAAATTACCTCTAAGGCTGAGAAAATAATAGAAATCCTAATCTTTTTATAACTCATCAATTAGCATGTTGGACTCTTGTTTGTCCCAGTATATCAATTGGTGATAATATAATGGTAGTGGGTTGTGATGAATGATTAGTCTAAGGGTACAAATGGAATGAGTATCAAATAGATTAGTCTTGGTTAGGTCATTTAAAATGCTATGATTAGAATCTACTTCACTATTGACATCCTCATCACTATTCAATGGTGATGGAACATGAGTAAGGTATATGGGGTCACTTCTAGGTAGTTTAAATCCCAATCTATAGGGCCCTTTGTATTTGGTCATGGAAATTGGCTTGAGAGTTACTTATTGATTTGGTCCAAGGCCTTTTACTTCATAGTTGTGATTATTTATGATCCTTTTGGAAATATGATTCTTTGTGTTCTTGTAATAATCAATCTGCTTGTCATTGTACAACCATGATTCATCTCCTTTAAGAGGTCTTGCTCTAGGTCAGATGCTGATATAAATATGATAGATCCTTTACCTTTTACCTTTTGTTTCCATTATCAATAAAGTGACTTAGTTTTATGTCTTCCAAAGGACTTTGGGCTCTATGGAAGATTTGAAATATGAATGGTATAATGGGTTAAATATTCTCGTAGGCCATTAGATGAGATGGTATAATGATTGAATACTTCAAGAGGTAGCATGTGGAAAGGGAATCAAAGGTATTAGGATCAATATAATTATCCTCTAGAAAATCAAAGAGTATTTATTTTCCCTTATATTGTTTAGACACTATGTTCATGTTGAAATGATAGTTATAACTCTTGAACTTGGCCTCTAGGTTTTTGTAGTGCTCATATGGATGCAAATCTCTTGGTATACAAACTTCCATCCCTAAATAGAACTTGATACATTGGTGTAATTTCTATGGGACTACATGAATTTCATGTAAACAAGATCTACCTAAAAGCATATTGTATGACAAATTGAGATCTAACACATAGCAAACTATATCATGGGTCAAGGGCCTAAGGATAACTGGTAAACAGATGGTGCCTTGTGATTCTTGTTCTTCATTGTCATAGGCTTTGATGGTTATTATCTCTTCTTGAAGATCCACCATAGTATACCTGAGAATCTCAATGAGATTTAGAGACACTACGTTTAGACCTGATCTATTATCTATAAGGACACATTTCACTTTGTGCCACTTTATACAAAATTCAATGTATAATAGATTATTCTACAACAAGCCAAGGGATGACATATCTCTTTGGTTGAAAGTGACTTATTGGGATGGAGCTAGATGTCCAACCAAAGCTTGGAAATTTTTAAAGGATATGTCACTTGAAATTATGGATTAGATAAGGAACTCATTCAAAATATCCTTGTATATTCTTGATGTACGTAATAAATCTAAAACGAAGATTTGTGTATGCATCTTTTACAATTGTTCCACAATGTGAAATTTCTTCTCTTGGTCATTATTGAATGGATTATTCTTAGGCTGAATAATTGGTTGGGTGATGGTTAAAGTTTCATATGGATATGGGCCTAAGATGGTACTCTTTGACCTCTAAGTTTTGATTACATAATTAGGATTAAACATTGGACCATGATTACTAATAAATGTTGGTGATGTTAGGGGACTAGATATGATAAGTCTTGGTTATTGGTGCACTTATGCATGGTCACGAGGTGTTAATGTATCTAAATTCACCATAGAGGTTCTTAGTGTTCAAATAACACTTCTCATTTTAGAATTCCAAGAATTTAGATCATGAGTAGCAAGCTGTGGCAAATTGATGTCACTTATGGTGAAATAGTAGTAAAGATATGTATGAGTGTTCCAAAAATTTTATAATAAGTGATGGTTGAGAGCCATAATGGTCCATTCCCTATGAATTGTAGAGGATCTATGTTAACTCAGTGAATTATGATCCAAACTTAAGCTACAAATTAATCTAGATGTATATTTATAATGAAGTTTAAACTAACATGATTTGGTGAAAAAGGAAGAGAAAAGAGAAGGGTAAGGTAGAAAATAAAATGAGTGATTGCCTATCTTAGTCTCAAATATTATGACAAATAAATAATTTTAACTGAGAATGCATTCAAACCAATATATAATGAAAAATAGCCTAAACTCAGATTTCACTATATACCAGGAAAACTTTGAAGGATAATGTAAAGAATCACAAGAACCAAGTTTAATTTTAAATATTTAATACTATAATCAAATAGAATTTTCAAATTTTAGTATATATCAAAATGAATTGAAGAAAATCCAAGATCCTTCAACTAATCTAGCATACACACAAATTAAAAACCCTTTGATTAGAAAATGCAACCCATAATTCAAAGAAGCTATTCAAATTTAAGACATAAAACTAGAATTTGAGAGAAAAACTATGTTAGCAATTGACATATCAAATATGGACAATATTTTCAAAACTCTTTGATTATATTAATTTCTTTAGGTATATAAAACTTTCTCAAAACTCTCTTCCTTAGGAACAAGGTAATAATAACTTTTATAGAAAGATAAGGTAGTACACCAGTCAGTTATAACATACAACTGTATAAAATATAAGGACAACTATCCTTCAAAAAGTTCTATAATAGACTTGTATTTTAAAGCTAGACTGACCTAGAGAAAATATACTAACAGACTAGCATATGCCTTACAAAAGAATATTCCCTATTTTAAATATTCTAATGTTTTTACAAAAAAGGAATATTAAATGGATAGTGGGCCCATTTACTTTGAACTCTCCTACTAATCTTGTAGTAACTTCATAGCCTTCTGATGTTGATCCTTGATCAACTCCAAATCCAAAATAGGCTTCAATAAGTAGACATCTTCATGGTCAAATAAGTCATTAAAGTCCCTATCATCTCTAGCCATAGTTTCCTTAATGATCTTGGCCTCTGTTATCTTCTCTTCAATTGTGAAAATTATGTCCAAGATTATTTTATTGTCTTTACTAGACTACCCTTGGCTCTTGCTCTTAATTGATTACATTACCAAAGTGACCTTGTGTTTATATTCAGCTTCATCAGTGATTCTAAGGGTAGTGGTCTTGGTAGGATTGGCCAATATGGTGCCAAGTAGTGACTTGATATGGGTAATCAGCTCTTCATCATCCTTGAGGATTCTATCTAAGTTTTCCAACCAAGTACTTAAACTTTGAATCTTTTCCACCACTATCCCCAATATTGCATTTAGATGGCTTCGGCTAATAGTTTTGAATTTGGGAAGCTTGTTCCCAATCCATATGCTGATGAGATTCCTCAACTTGGTCTTAACCTCTTACCATTCTACTATCATTCCTTTGGCCACATCACTTTTTGGGATCAAAGCATCTTGCCTCATCTTCATGGAATATATGGAATTGAACATATCAAAGAAGGAGGCCTAAAACATGTCCAAAATTACATCAGGTATAGATAGAATGGCCTATGTCTCTAGGTTCTCTTTTACTTTTTTTAAATTTTGGATCCTCTACTTCATTCCTTAGATACCAACCTTAGCTTGAGTTATTTGAGCCTCAATTAAGCTCTCAACATCCTCCTCATGGATGGGATGTTCTCTTAGTTGCTTCCCTTAAAATAGGGATAGACCTAAAAATGGTTCAACCTTTTGGAAGGTAAACTATTCATTTCCTATTATTGCTTTCCTCATGGTGACTCTTTCTAGTCTAGCTTTCTCTAGATTAAAATTGGATAGTGTTGAATGGATCTATATATGTTAGAGGCTCTGAAACCTCAACTCCTATACTATTGGATGCTCTAAGATCATCCATTTTCCTACTCTCTATCCCTCTAATGGCCACTATCCTTATTTTTTCCTCTTTCTTCATTATATCCCTAATCTATGGCTTAATTCCATCATGTAATTCAATGTTTATGGGTTTTATTATGGTCCATGAATGGGAGAGAAAAGGGATCTTTTGAAATTTCCCATAAATAAACCAATCAAGGATGACTGGTCCATGAATGGGGAATTATTCATTGAATAGGTTGATCTCACTAGTAGGATGTGTGAGAGTCAACCTTGGTCTTTTTGGTCCAACATGGACCAATGCCATTTCTACCTTCCTCTTCTCCTTAGGAGCCATTGGGAATAGATCAAGATAAATCTCTTTTCCTTTCTCTTCTCTAGGATCCCTTGCTTAGATTTGAGTTTCTTCAATCTATTCCCCTTCATCTATGCCATACACCTCTGCAAGTTCTTTGAGGGCACCATCAACTATGTCATCTAGTTCTAAGGTAATCATATCTATATGTTCAACTAGGGAAGGTGGGATTTGTAGCAAGGCTAAGTATGAGGGTCCCTCTCCAGGTATCTCTTCTAACTTCTCCTTACCATGGCCTTGTTTGTGTTTCCTTTGCATAATTTTCCCTTGAGGTTGTGGTTGGTCCACTTGAGGTTATTCCTGGGATGATCCAAATGGTCTAGGTAATAAATGATATTAAAGAGGATGCATCTACCATGCCTCTCCTTCTATATTATAATCTTTTTTCAACCTATACTCAAGCTTGATGTTGTAACCCTTTAGCCTAGTTAACACTTCTTCAAATCTACTTGCCTTGATGTAGATGGTGTCATGAACACTAAGCTGATGTGTGTGTGTGTGTGTGTGTGTGTGTGGGTGTGTGTGTGTGTGTGTGTGTGTGTGTGTGTGTGTGTGTGTGTGTGTGTGTGTGTGTGTGTGTGTGTGTGTGTGTGTGTGTGTGTGTGTGTGTGTGTGTGTGTGTGTGTGTGTGTGTGTGTGTGTGTGTGTGTGTGTGTGTGTGTGTGTGTGTATGTATATATATATATGTATATGTATATATATGTATATATGTATATATATATATATATATATATATATATATACATATATATATATATATATGTATATATGTATATACATATATACATATATACATACATACATACATACATACATACATATATATATATATATATATATATATATATATATATATATATATAGGTTTGGATAACTTCTCTTTCAAATGATTACTCACTATGTTCTTGGAATCCCACATTTTGAGTTCATCAAATTGAAACCCAAATGAGTCCCTATGCTTGGACATGATTTTTACTTGTTTCTAATATTGTAATAGATCCTTCTAATAATTAGAGGGAAGTGATGGAGAAGACCCTTCTTCTTTTCCTTAAAATTTTCATCAACTCCATTAGTGAGTTGGGAGGTAATTTCTTTTTCTTCTAACTTACTTGGTACATACACATGCAATCTATAGGGTGAGGAGATGATTCCCTCAATCCTAATAATTATGTAGTCTAGATTGACCCAGATGTCCCCCATCATTTTTACATATTTATTGATCATTAGATGGATCCTAGGCATGGTAAATCCTATGATAACCTCTACCAGGGCTAGGTTTACACACTCACAAATAAATTGCATGTGGTTCTTGTATTTGAAGATGTGAAATTTGGAGTAATGATGGGAAATGGTGGTTCTACCTTATAGATACCAATTATTGATGCTAGGGAAGTTGATGAAAGTAAGTAGGAATTCAATTAAATAGGAAATCATGTAGAATTGCCTTCCAGTCTTCCTCGTAATGCTAGCAAACTGACACCCTAGGTGAATTCTAATTAGCTCTCTAATTATAGGGGTAATTTTTTTCTCTATCATGAAATATACATATAAAACTCAGGTTGTGTTTACATATGTGGTGGAAGGGGATCCTAATGCTCAATTGAATAGGGTCATGATTTCCCTAATCCATTCCTTGAATTATATAATTGGGATCCTTCACTTAAGGTCCCTTAACACATGGTTCCCTTGGAGAAACCATGGTCAAAGGATGGTTTCCAGGTCATGTTTGCTAGTCCACTCTTTGATTTTGGGTAGGTATACGTGGGGAATTGTGAGATTATAATATTTATCAAAGGCCATAGGAGAAATGTAGGCTACCTTCTTAAAATTTCCTTCATGGATGATCCACTTGTTATCTATCCTATAATCCATAAATATAAGAGAAAACACATCAATATAATGAAGTACCTCAGGCTTGGTAGTATCAAAATGGATGTAAGTCATATAAACAATGATGAGGTCATAGTATTTTCTATTGATAACAATAATCCTCTGCTCTTCCTTGGTGATAGATTATAGTTCCTCCATAGTGAAGAAAAGTTCAGACTAGTTCCTATTACCATTATTTAAGGATGTAGTATCTAGTTCAGTGTCTTTTCCCCTTAATTAGTTATAGATAATAAAGCTTTGTATCTTCTCTTAGTTGTTTTATATGATCCTCCATGATTCCTATTTGCAAATTGGTTTTTGTGGTATCTCTTTTACATGAAAAAACATAATTAATCTTCTTTTGGATTGAATTTTAACCAATTGAGTTCACTTAGGTTGCCTTTTATGAAGGGTTTAGGGTTTTAGGGATTTAATGGTGGTATCTTATCTAGATTTTATCTCATACGTGTTTGGGATTTGATATGGACCTTTGCCTTTAGACCTTCACATTTCTAGGCACACAAGATTTTTTGTTTTATCTTTTTTTGCTTGCGTGGCACTTATGTGGCAATGATCTAGACCTTTCACAACATTTTTCATAAATGTCTTTGATCACTATATATTGGCATTTAAAATTCCTTATTTTATTTCATACCATTAGATCAAGATCCTATGAATGACTGTAAATCATTGATCATTATTCAAGTCCTTGTTTATGATTGGTTATTTTTTATATGAAGCCTTGTGGTTATACCACTTGGCACCTTTGCATGCCTTCCTATGCTCTATATCTTGTGTCAATCATTTGTTGAATGAGTATTGGCCACATGATGAGCTCATGAGATTTTGAAAATTCATTAGTGATTTCATGTCATTGGATCATGAAGCACAATGAAGTGTGGACCATTAGATCATCTATCAATTTTGCTTCAAAAGTGCTTTCACCTTGCATCGAGCCTAAAAGCTCTCAAGACTCCATTGAAATTTTTTTGAGGTATTAATTCTATTGGATCATCTTCTCATGATGAAGCATGAACTATTGATCTACAGAGATGCCTAAGCTTTAAGTTAGCATATTATTAAGGTAGGTACTTATGTTTAAACCTATTAGGCTAATGTTTATTTCATGTTTATTAAACACAAAATAAACTTTAGGCTAAAGTTTTTATGTCTAAGTTTTCTAGATTTATACAAAGGAGACCATGGCTAAATATTTTAGGCCAAAGTTTATGCTGTGTTAAATAAACATAATGTACACTTTGATCTAAAAATATTTATGTCAAGCCTATAGAATATGCTCAAAGGGGTCAAAACTATATAATGGTCTAATGTTAAATATGGTTTTATTTCATTAAAAAACACACTAAAACCTTTGGTTAGAAATATTTGGTCTAAGTTCTATGTTATAAAGATCCTTTAAAATAATACCTAGTACAAGTATATAGCTTTGGGTTCACAGTATTTGAACAAAATGTAGTGGGGATATTAAAGTATAGACTTGGACTACGTTCATTTTGCATATGCTTAGACCATAAGACCATTTTAATATTTATAGATTAAATATTTCCAATGTTTGAGCATATTTTGAGGGATTCCAATCATCTATAAAAAAATTCATGACCTTTCTAGCAACATTTTGGAGTGTATTTTAATCTTGAGAAAAATAATTCATTAACTTAAATTTGACAGTCTCATAGACATCAAATACATCCTCACAGATGTTGAATGATGATTGTGAAATTGCCAATTTTAAGCTAGTGAAACTTTCTATGACCTAATGTGAGAGTGCCCCTTGTCACCTCTATAAGGATTCCTAGGATCTTGGACTTAATTAATTCTATTAGATAAATATCTATGATAAAGTGAAAGCTACAAGATCATGATCCAAGAGCTTGCTCATGATTGGTTGTTTCTATTAGGTGGGCCATTTTGATTTTAATCTTTGAATGTAAAGATGTTGTGTGTTGATGTCAAGGAGCTCCTGGGATTTTGAATTTTCCATGATGTCTTCACTCCATCCTATCTTTGGTCTGCACTGAAGTGAGAACCATTGATCATGATCTGAGAGCTTGAATGTGATTGGTCTAAGGGGATATGTGTGGGATTCTATCAAGCTTCCCTCCAACAATCTGATTTAAAGGTTATGAGGAAGCATGAACCACTAGATCATCCGAGTTGCATGCCTTTTAAGATAAAACTTGGGTCCTTATCACTCCACTCAATTAAACCCCATGATGAAGTGTGGGTTTTTGGATCTATGTGAAGCAAAGAAGTTAAGTCAAAAATTGAGAATAAAGTAAATACTTAGGCTTAGAATGTTAAATCTAATGTTCCATTCATATTAATAAATATGTCAAGGCCTTAGGTTTAAACCTTTTAGCTAAGATATTTATCAAAGGGACCAAGCTAACATAAAATTATTCTCAAGGAACAGGAGCTTAGGATAAGGTGTTAAGACTAAGGTCCCATTTATATTAATAAATACAATGGGACCTTAGATTAAAAGGTTAGGCTAAGGTATAAATCAAAGGGACCAAGTTAAAAAATATTAAAAGGGGACCCTACAAAATGAATATTAGACCCAGTTAGAAATAGAAAAAACTTAAAGGGGGAAATAACAAAGGGGACCCAAAAATATTTTAGGCTAAGCTTTAGTAGTGTTACAAACCATGATTAATATTTAAACATGAAGTTTATGCATAAGTCCAAAATACATTTTAAAGGTTCCCACCAATTTAGTTTCTACCAGTATTCAAATTTGAACTAAAGGTTTTGCCAGGGTTTTGGAATGTGAATTTATTAGGAAGAACATCATGGAACCTATAAATAAAGACATGAAGATCATTTATTAGTAATTTAAGGCATATTCAAAGCAAAATATGATTAATAAACCTATTTTTAATGAAGTGGATGATCTTCAAATTCTACAAATGATCTTAGCATGCCATATTTTCATGTTTAATCTTTAGGGTTTCTTAAGAGTTCCAATTTTCAAACAATGGGGGTATGTTGGCCTCAAAAAATGGAGACTCATAGGGGGAAAATACCAATATTTTAGAACCTAGAGACTCTAATTTAGACAAATAATTAGGTCATCCACTCCACTTGATCAATATCATTATCTAAATTAGGTTATGGTTGAAACAAACCTTGTACTTATAGAATTAGGGTCAAATATCAAGACATAGACATATTGTGTGTGTGCTTTGATTCCACTTACTATTTGCTATGGGGTTCAAGAAACAACTTCTAGGTTTAATATCCTTAATCACTAACATTAACATATAACATGTTTATATGTTTATTAAGAACCATGCTTTTAGCTCAGGGAAGGCTTAGGCATTGATCTACTACTAGCCAGGCATCCATATCCTTGATAGAGATACACTTGGCTCCACTTAAGGCCTTGATCTACTACCAACTAGGCATCTATAGCCCTGATGGAGATTACCAAAATCACCTATGATAATAAAGCTTTTGATTTTACATTGAGTCTTTTTTGTATTTTCTTTAGATTTTTATGCTTTCAGCAAGGTTGGGAACCAAAATAGTTAGGCTTTAAGATTTGGTCAAGTGTTTGATTTTTAGAGAATCACCTATTGTTTCAACCCTTACACTAGGTAAGGATGTTGATTAAGTGCTAGTGTGGCTATATAATGATAGTTTGAGCTCTCACTCTACAAGTGCAAATCTTTTTAAAACCAATTTGAGGTCAAGACAATTCTTAAGTTCTTATGGAATGATTGGCTTATTCCATTGGTCTTTACTAGTTTATTTAAATTAAAACATTAGTCTTGCATTTTAGAACCATAGCCATCATATGTATGAGGTACACACCTACATTTCTAAATTTTGGGCATCTTCAAGCAAACAACTTGAATTTGAGCTCATGATTTTCCAAAAAGACTTATTAGAATCAAATAATAAGGTAACCAAATCAAACACACAATAGAAAATAGGAAAGAAATAAAGCAAAGGCAAACAAATAAATATATACATGCTTATTTACAAACAAGGGATAGGAAGGAAAGAACTTGAAAGAAACTAGCTAGCCTACCTACACTAAATCTAACCATCTTATAGTTTACTCCATAAAGACCTCAAGAGGAGCAGTAGTGAAGTAGTAGTTGAGGTACTATCCATTAGTGGTTAATGTGAACTTTGCTCCTTATATATCATTTATATTGAATGTGTTATTCCTAAGTGTTTTTAAAATCTAATAGGGGCCAATCCACAAAGGTGTGAATTTTCCATGTTTGCCCTTAGGCTTAGACATTTTATCCCAAAGGAGAACTAGGTCCCCTTTTCTGAACACCTTAATCTTTGATCATTTATCAAACCATATTTTCATTGTAGTTTGATTCCTACTAAAATTAGCAAAGGCTTTTTCCCTTGCATCTTCCATATAAATTATGTCTAGCTATCTTGAGTTCACCAATTCCTAACCCTCTTCCATATATTTGTGCTTGAATATGTAGATGGGAAACTTAAGAGTGATAGGAAATATTGGTCCTAGACATACACCAATAAAAAAGGTGATGCCTTCAAGGCTTGTTTAATATTGATACTTTTTTCCCATAATATATACTTGAGCAGCTTATGTTAAGTCCTAGGTTGTCTTCAACAAATTTCTTAATTACTTTCATCAAAATTTTATTGGTAGACTAAAAAACTCCATTCCCTTGGGGATAATGGTTGGATTAAAACTTTAGACATATATCATTATCATAAGTTGATTTAGTCATCTCTATGTATGGAAATGTAGACCCATTTTCACACACTATAGAGACTGGAGTTCCAAATCTAGTACAATTGTTCTCTTCCATGAAGTTAATCACTTACTCTATTCTACATTGTTTAGTGGCTATAACTTCAACCCACCTTATGTAGTAATCTATGGCATTCAAGATAAATTTATGACCTTTAGATGAATTTGGGTTGAATACTCCTACAAAGTCCAATGCCCATTGTGAAAATGGTTTATCAATCATGATTGGTTGTAGAAGCATTACTGCCTTAGGCTCTTTAGTGCTAAAATATGGCAAGAGTTGCATTCTCTCACATGCTTGTGAGAATCATTAAAGATATCTGGCCAATAATAGCTAGATCTGAGAATCTTATGTGTATTAGTCTTCCCTAATGGGTGTCCATTTCCAAACTTCTCATGGAAGGTATTAATGATTTGAGTAGCTTCCTCTTTTAAAACACACCTGAGGTAGACTCCCTCAAATTTTTTTTTTATAAGACTCCATTCTTAATTAGATAATGAGTAAATTTGATTCTTAGAGCCTTCTTTCCCTCCGTTGTTAGTCCTATAGGATAGGTACCATTAATTAGCAAATGAATAATAGAATCATATCATTCACTAACTTGAAAATTATGTTGATCAACTTGCATAATACTTAACTTAGGGATGGTATTAGCAATCATTTGAATCAGACCTTGGTACCTTACCAATTTTGTTATTTTCATTTCCATGTCATACTCCTACAAAACTAACATCCACTTACCTCTGCATTCTCTGAGATCATTCTATCTTAACATAAGATTTGTGGTAGGGTTAGGTAGAATAACATGCACCTTATTTCTAAGGATATAATGCCTAAATTTATTTACTACCTTTATTAATTCATATGTCTACTTATCAATCAATGAATAGTTTAACTCAATAATCTTAAAATTAGTGCTCATAAAATCTATTGGTTGATCACACCCCTCAACTTTCTGATTCAATACAATAGCCATGGTATCATCAGAGGTAAATGAATAGAGGTAGAAGTCTTTTGAAAAGTCATGACTTATCAAGATTGGAGCTTGGCTAATGGCCTCCTTAATGTCATTGAATGCCTTTCTAGATTCTTCATTATATGATACCTTGGCATCCTTATTTATCATGTAATTTAATGGCTTAATAATCTCTATAAGTATGGAAATGAATTTCCTTACAAAATTTATCTTAACAAAAAATGACTTTAACACTTTTCTACTATTTGGAGGTTTTATTCTTGATATATCTCCTACCCTTGCAGGATCTATAGAGATCCCATCCTTGGTTATAACATGTCCCAATAACTTACCTTTAGTAACACATAAAATACTTTTCTTAGAGTTTATGGAAATCCCATACCTTTTTCATCTTTTAAAAACTTGATGCAAATGTGTGAAGTGATCTTACCTATTTTTATGAAAAACTATTAGATCATCCATATAAATAATGATGCATTACCTATCAAGCCTTAAAAGGCATGGTCCATGGCCTTTTAAAATGTATCTCCTACATTTATTAGCCTAAAATTCATTCTATTGTAAGAAAAGGTTCCCCACTTGGTGGTCTAAGCTATCTTCATCCTATCTTTTTTGTCAACCAATACCTAGTTATAACCTAAAAAGCCATCAAAAAAAGACATCATCACTGAACCTAAAACAACTTGTATAACTTAGTCAAGAGAAGGAAGAGTATTGTGATCCTTCTTAGTTGCTTTTTTTTAAATTCCTAAAATTAATATAGAGCTTAATCTCACCATTATTCTTCTTGACTGGCACCAAATTAGCCACCCAAGTAGAATGCATGATGGGGAAGAATATCCTAGCATCTAGTAGTCTCTTAACCTCTTTAAAAATCATTAGCTCTAAGATAGGTTTGTAGGCCTCTATTTCTACTTAAATGGTTTATATTTTTCTTTAAGAGGGATGGTGTGAGTGATGACCTTTGGATCAAATATTTTTAAGTCATCATAATACCATGCTATGACATCCCTATATTGGGTAAGGAGATATTTGACTTTTTTGTTCTCAATGTTTGTGCAAGATTTTTGAACATTTAATAGCTAAAATTGATCTTGGAGACCAAGATTAAAAAAATCATAGTCCTTCCATTTACCTTGGGAATATTAGAAACCTCAACTAGTTTGTCTTGATCAAACAATCTCTCTAAAGTAATCATCCCCTTAGGGATCTTGTTGTCATTCAATTGAATGGTTGTACCATCAAACTTGTCCTCTTTAGATGCATTTTCATTAGTCTCATAAATAATATGAGCATAAAATACTCCAAAATTGGTCATGAAATCCAATATCTACTGATCATCACTAAAAACTTGAAATTAATTAATATTATTAGCTACTAAAAGACAAGGGATCAACTTAATACTAAAATTAGGGAATCTTGGTTGGGAATGAGGTTGGCTATAGTATATGTTAACTCATCAACAACTTGGTTTTATTCTCTTTAGATGGAGGTAATGTTAAAATCATCAAAGGAATCAATCAAATCCCAAACCTTGAACTTATACCTCTTAAGATATGAGAGCTTGCATTAGTATTTGCTTCTTACTTGGTTGACCACTAGTTCTAAATCCTCATAAACTAGTAATTCTTTGACCTTATTCTTTATAGCAAATTGTAAACCTAGGATAAGGGATTCATATTTATAAATATTTTTAGCACAAGGGAATTACAATCTATAGGAAGCATGGTATTTATTAACAATGGGGTTATTAAGGAAAATACCTAATCTAAATCCAACCTTACACCTAGCATCATCAAAATGCAATTTCCATAGTCCAGGAACAACATGATCACTCTTGGGATCACATAACTTTGTAGTGTCTAGGGTGAAAACCACTAATTACAATTCAATTATGTTGATCCTCTCATTCATAACATTTTACTCCATTATCATGTGTTTCATCCTTGGTTCTCTCTCAACCTTGATTTGATTAGGAACTCCCTTCCAAGGTAGCCATAAATGTGAGCAATCTATGGACATGTAACCATTTAGGGCCTTGGTCCACTTCCTACTCAATAAGATTCCATAAATATCAAGTATATCAACAACTTAAATATCAATGAATTATTTCACTCTAGGCTTAGAAGCTAATTGCATATGAACATTTAAAATTTCCCTGATAACTTTAACTCTAGATTTGTCTAATTGGGTGACAACCCTATCAAACTTAATAGGGGTCAGGCCTAATTATTTACATATACCTACTGGCATGATGTTGGTAGATGCTCCTAAATATAATAAGAAATTATGTAAATTCTTACCAAACATCCTGACAATGAGTAAGAAAGGAGTAGATTCAAAATTGGCTTTGTACATAGTCACATTGGCATGGTCAGCCTTAGGTGGCTTGTTGGATTTCTTTGATAATGACTCCAAAAATAGGTCACTTTTCTCTATAATCTATGTAAGTTCATGAAATGTAAGATTATCCTTTATATTCTTCATATCCTCAACTATATTATATCCTATTTTAGAAGAACTAGGAATATCAATGTTAGGTTTATAAGTACTCCCTTTAGGTAGCTAAAGATTATTGTTTGAAGAATTGTCTAAAGGAGTTCTAAAATTATTTGGAGGCATTGAGGTAGCTAAGGGATGTGTCTTTTCTCTTTTCCTCAAGGGATAGGTCTTCTTAAAGAACTATTGAAAGGCTTGGATCTCCTCAAGGATTTCATCAAGTTCACTCTCTTCTTGAAAAGGGAAATTTGATCAAATGGCTTAGATCCAAAAACACCTACACCACTTTCCTTATTATGGACTACTTAAAATGTATCAAACCTATCATGGAAAGCTTCAAAATCTTTACAAAACTCAATGGAGTTAATTTCACCATGTTTTTCTATACAATGCACTCTATAATAATAAACTAATGCAATATGAGTAAGGTTAATATCCATGGTCTTCTTTTTAGAAGATGACTCATTATTCCTATTATTATGAAAACTATCATTCTAAAATTTATTATTTGGCATATTATACCTTTGAAATGAGAAGTTCTTACCAGAGCTCTCAATAGTATTTGAAACTTATTTTTGTACCTGACAAAAATCAATGCTTAACTTTTGGACCATTTTTAGGATATATTCATTCTCATTTTTAGGGGTTTTAGAATTATGCACCTAGTTATTATTTGTAGATGGTATTATATCTATTTGATCATTTATTTTGAAGCCATTATTAGGATGATTTAAGAATCCTAAGTTTTGATTAGGAGTAGCATGATTCAATGGCAATTGATTTAAGTTTGAGAGTTGATTTAAGGCTAGAATATTTTAGTTGTTATTTGGAATGAAATTTAGAATGGGCATATGTAGGTTAACATTTAGAAAAAAATATGTCATTTGTCCCTGGGGTTGTATCTGATCATTGATGGTTACTACCTAAAAATAGGCTCTTGCTAATGAGGTTATAGCTTGTTGAGACCTTTTCAGTAATACAAAGGTCATATGATCTATTGCATCCTTATAAATGTCTAAAGATAACACATCATCAGGCTTATACGGTTCTATGGTCATACTATACATCTTATAAAATATAGCAGTAAAGGACCTTATGAGCTCATTTTCATCCCTTCTAATGGTGGTAAACTGATGATAAATAACATAAGGACTAACAATCTTACCAAATTGATTTATAAAAACATCGATGAAACCATCCCAATTAGTGATATAATTATTAGGCAAGTTCAAAAACCATTCATAGGTAGCATATTTAAAGGTAAAGGGGAATAATTTTCAAGTTACATCCTCATGAAAAACATTTATCAACTTTAGGGTAGCTTTAAAAGACTTATTGTGCTCTTCAATAGTTGTAATACCAGTTAGACTAAATGTAGGCAAATAGTTCTCAAGGTTACATGGGACATCATGTACCACACCTAGCATATTGATTAAATATTATCCAAACTAATCCATACCTAAATGAATGTCAAAGTCAAAGGTACCTTAAAGAGGTAAAATTGGCAAAGATTTGGATCTCCTGCATCTACCTTTATCACGTCTGACCTTTCGATGAACCTCAAGTTCAAAAAAAGGTTCCTTTGTCTCTAATTGTGATATGGTCTATATCTTTGGCAATTATATCTTGAAGATTAAAGATCCTATTTGAAATATGATGTATCAAGCTAATCTTTACAAGGAATAAGGATTAAACCTACACATTAAACTTATTTTGCAAAGAATGCATAAAGAATAATAAAGGACATTAATATTTGCCTACAATAGCTTAAAGACGTATCCAATTATGCTAATATGATCTATATTTATAAGTCTAAGCCAAAATAAACTCATATTTAGGAAAGATGTGCCAACCTTTGATCAAAACAAGCCATCCTAACCTCAAATACTATGAATTTTCAAATTTCAATTTAAATTTACCAAAACCAAGAATCAAATCTCAAATAACCTTGATATTTGCCTAAGGAAGTGCAAAGATATGCCACAAAGCATAAATATCAATGATATTTATAATTTTAAGTAAAGGATTTACTTAAAAACACAAAGATACACTAATAGTAGATCAAAACATGCTAACACTAACAAAGATTCAAAGAATTCACAAAGATGGAGCTCCTTCTAACACCAATAGAGACACTTATTGATGTATCTTAATGCACCACATAGGTTCTTAGTGTTCAAAGAACACTTCTCATTTTAGAATTCCAAGAATTCAAAGCATGAGTAACAGGTTGTGGCAACTTGATATCACCTATGGTGAAATAGTGATAGAGATACGTGTGAGTATTCCACAAATTTTATAATAAGTGATGGTTGGGATCCATAATGGTCTATTCCTTGTGAATTTCAAAGGATCTATGTTAACTCAGTGAATTATGATCCAAACTTAATCAACAAATTAATCTAGATGTATATTTATAATGAAGTTTAAACTAACATGATCTAGTGGAAAGGGGGAAGCAAAGAGAAGGGTAATGCATAAAATAAAATGAGTGAATGCCTATCTTAGTCTCAGATATTATGAAAAAGTATTAATTTCAATTGATTATGCATTTAATCCAATTTATAATGTAAAATAGCCTAAGCTCATATTTCACTATATACTAGGCAAACATTAAAGGATATTGTAAAGAATCACAAGTAAGAACCAGGTTTACTTTTAAATATTTACTACTATAATAAAATAACATTTTCACATCTAAATATAGAGAAAATGAAGTAAAGCAAATCCAAGATCCTTCAACTAATCTAGCATATACACAAGTTAGAAACCCTATGATTAGAAAATGTAACTCATAATTAAAATAAGCTATTCAAATTTAAGACATAAAACTAGCAATTGAGAGAAAAAATATGTTAGTAATTGACATAAAATATGAACAATCTTTGTAGAACTCCTTGATTATATTAATTGCTCCAAGTATACAAACTTTTATCAAAATTATTTCCCTTAGGAACATGGTAATACTACCTTTTATAGAAAGATAAGGTAGGACACCAATCAATTACAACATACAAATGTACAAAAGATAAGGATAGTTGTCCTTAATTAGAAAGTTCTAAAATACACTTGTATTTTAAAGCTAGACTGACCTAGAGGCAATATACTAACAAACTAAACAAACTAACGTATGACTTACAAAAGAATATTCCCTATTTTGAATATTACAATGTTTATACCAAAAAGGAATATTAATTAGTTGGTGGGCCCATTTCCTTTGAACTCTCCTACTGATATTGTAGCATCTCCATAGATTTTTGATGTTGATCCTTAATCAACTCCAAGTCCACAAAATAGGATTCAAGAAGTAGACATCTTCATGGTTAGCTAAGTCATTGAATTCCTTATCATCTCTGGCCATAGCTTCCTTAATTCTACTAACCTTTATTATCTTCTCTTTAATTGTGAAAATCATGTCCAACATTTTTTTTTGTCTCTACCAGACTAGCCTTAGATCTTGCTCTTAACCGACTACATTACCAAAGTGACCCTATGTTTGTATTTAGTTTTATTAATGATTCCAATGGTAGTGGTCTTGGTAGGATTGGCCAACATGGTGCAAAGTAATGACTTGATATGGGAAATCAACTCTTCATCATCCTTGAGGAGTCTATCCAAGCCTACTGACCAAGTACTTAAACTTTAAATCTAGTCCACCACTATCCCCAATACTGACTTTAGATGGCCTAGGCTAATAGTTTTGAATTTGGGAAGCTTGTTCCCAATCCATATGTTGATGAGATCCCTCAACTTGGTCTTTGTCTTTTGATATTCTACTATCATTCCTTTGGTCACTTCATTTTGGTAGATCAAAACATCTTGCCTCATCTTCATGGACTATAAGGAATTAAACATATCAAAGAAGGAGGCCTTAAACATTTACAAAATTGCATTAGGCATAGAAAAAATGGCCTATGTCTCTAGGTTATATCTTTTCCTTTTCCAAATTATAGATCCTCTACTTCATTCCTTAGATCCCAGCCTTGGCTTGAGCGAACTAAGCCTCAATTAAGCTCTCAACATCCTCCTCATGGATGGGATGTTCTCTTAGTTGCTACCCTTCAACTATGGTCAAACCCAAAAATGGTTCAACCTTTTGGAAGGTGAACTCTTCAATTCATATTATTGCTTTCCTCATGGTGACCCTTTCTAGTCCAGCTATCTCTAGATTAAATTGGATAGTGATGATTATCTCTTTATATGTTGAAGGTTTTAGAACCTCAACTCTTGTGTTGTTGGATTCTCTAAGAGCATCCATTTTCTTACTCTCTAGTCTTCTAGTGGTGACTATCATTATTTATTCCTCTTCCTTTATTATATCCATAATCCATTGATTAATGTCATCATGTAATTTAATGTTGATGACTTTTGTTATGTCCCATGAATGGGAGAGAAAAGGGATATTTTGAAATTTCCCATAAATAAACCAATTAGGGATGACTAGTCCATGAATGGGTAATTATTCACTAAATAGGTTTATCTCACTAGTAGGATATGGAGAGTCAACCTTGGATTATTGGGTCCACTAGGGAGCAATGCCATTTCTACCTTCCTCTTCTCCTTAAGAGATACTGGGACTAAATCAAGAGTAATCTCTTTTCCTTTCTATTTTATAAGCTCCCTTTCTTGGATTTGAGTTTATTCGATCTATTCCCCTTCTTCATCTATGCCATATGCCTCTACAGGTTCCTTGAGGTCACTCTCAACTATCTCATCTAGTTATAAAATAATCATATCTATATGTTTAATTAGGGAAGGTGGAATTTGTAGCAAGGTTGAGGATGAGGGTCCCTCTCTAGGTCTCTCTTCCAACTTCTCCTTACCATGGCCTTGTTCATCTTACCTTTACATAATTTGCACTTGAGGTTATCACTATTCCACTTGAGGTTATTCTTGGGATGGCCTAAATGGTCCAAGAAGAAAGTGATATTGGAGAGGATGCATCTGCCATACCTTTCCTACTAGCTTATCATCTTTTTTCAACCTATGCTCAAGATTGATGTTTTATCCCTTGAGCATAGTTAACACTTACTCAAATATACTTTCCCTAATGTAGATGGTGTCATGAACACTGAGCTGATGCATATATACAAGTTTGGGTAGCTTCTTCTCTTTCAAATGATCACTTACTATGTTTATGGGATCTCATACTTTGAGTTCATCAAATTGAAAACCAAATGAGTCCTTATGCTTGGACATGATTTCTACTTGTTTCCAATCTTGTAATATAGTCCTTAAAATGATTAGAGGGAAGGGATGGAGAAGAACCTTCCTTTTTTCCTTATAAATTCCAACAACTCCATTAATGAGTTAGGAGGAAATCTCTTATTCTTCTAGCTTACTTGGTACATACACAAGCAATCTATAGAGTGAGGACATGATTTATTCAATCCTAATAATTGTGTAGTCTACATAAAACCAGATGCCCCCCATCATTTCTACACAGTTCTTGATCATTGGATAGAACCTAGGCATGGAAAATCTTGTGATAGCCTCTACCAAGCCTGTGTATACACATTCACAAATAAATTTCATGTTATTCCTATATTTGAAAATGTGAAATTTGGATTAATGATGGGAGTTGATGGTTTTACCCTATGGAGACTAATTTTTTATTCCAATGAATTTGATGGAATGAAGTAGGTCATTAAGTAAATAGGACATCATGTATAGTTTCATGATATTATTCCTCTTAATGATAGCAAACTAGCACCCTAAGTGACTACCAATTAGTTCTCAAATAGGAGGGGTATGCTTTTCCTAATCATGAAATATACATATGAAACCCAAGTCATGTTTACATATGTGGTGGAAGGGGATCTTGATGCTTGGTTTAATAGGGTCATGATTACCCTTATCCCTTCCTTGAATTATGCAATTAGTATCCTTCCCTCAAGGTCCTTGAACACATGATTCCCTTGGAGTAGCCATGGTTAGAGGATGGTGTCTAGGTCATGATTTTTGGTCCATTCCTTGATTTTGAGAGGGTCTACATGGGGAATTGAGAGCTTATAATATTTTTTGAAGGCCTCAAGGGAAACATAGGCTACCTTCTTAGAATTTCCTTCATGGATGATCTACTCATTATCTATCCTACAATCCTTAAAGATAGGAGCAAGCATATCAATACAATGAAGTACCTTAGGCTTGGTAGTAGCATAATGGAAGTTAATCATCTGAATAATGATGAGGTCATAGTGCTTTTTTATTAATAGTATAAATTATCTACTCCTCCTTGGTGATAGGTTATAATTCCTCCATGGTGTAGAAAAGTTTAGACCAATTCTTATTGCCATTGTTTAAGGCTGAAATATCTAGTTTAGTGTCTTTGAAGATCCTCCCTTCATTATCTATAGATAGATAAAGCTTTGTTTCTTCTCTTAGTTATTATTTTTGATCTGCCATGATTCTTACTTGTAATTTGGTTTCTATGGTTTCGATCAAATGAACTAATTGAGTTTACTTAGGTCACCTTTTATACAGGGTTTAGGGTTTCAGGGATTTAATGGTGATAACTCATCTAATTTTTAGCTCATACATGATTGGGATTTGATTTAGACCTTTGCCTTTATACCTTCACATTTATGAACACATAATATCTTTTTTTTTCTATTTCTACTTGTGTGGTGATTATGTGGAAATTATCTGGACCTTTCATGGCATTTTTCATAAATTTCTTTGAGCACTAGCCATTGGTATTTAAAATGCCTTCTTTTATTTTTCACCATTAAATCAAGATCCTATGAATGATTGTGAACTATTGATCATGATTTAGGTACTTGTTTATGATTGGTTCCTTTTTATACCAAGCCTCATTGCTACACCACTTATGTCAATACTTTGTTGAATGAGTATTGTCCATGTGGTGAGCTCACAAGCCTTTGAAAATTCATTATCAATTTCATTCCATTGGATCACAAAGCACAATGACACATGAACCATTAGATCATCTTTAAATTATACTTTGAACATGATTTCACCATGCATTGAGCCTATGGGCTCTTAGGACTCCATTGAAAAGTCTTCAGGGTCTTTACACCATTGGATCATCTTCCCATGATGAAGTGTGAACCATTTATCTGCAAAGATGCCCAAGCTTTTAGTTATCATATTATTAAGGTAGGTACTTAGGTTTAAACCTCTTAGGTTAAGGTTTATTTCATGTTTATTAAACATAAAATAAACTTTAGGTTAAAGTGTTTATGTCTATGTTTTTTAGATTTATACAAAAGAGACCATGGCTAAATATTTTAGGCTAAAGTTTACACTATGTTAAATAAACACAATGTACACTTTGAGCTAAAAATATTTATGTCAAGCCTATAGAATATGCTCAAAGGGGTTAATATGATATAGTGGTCTAATGTCAAATAGGGTTTTATTACATTAACAAACACACTAAAACCTTTGGTTAAAAACATTTGATCTAAGTTCTATGTTACAAATATCCTTTAAAATAAGACCTATTAGAAATCTATAGCTTAGGTTTCACTGTATTTGAAAAAAATGAAATGGGGACCTTAAGGTATACACTTGGACTAAGTTAATTTGCATATGCTTAGACCATAAGACCATTTTAATATTTATAGATTGAATATTTCTAGTGTTTCAACATCTTTTGAGGGACTTTAGTCATCTATAAAGTAATTTATGAGTTTTCTATAAATGTTTTGGAGTGTATTTTAATCCTAAGAAGAATAATTCATTATCTTATTTTGATGGTCTCATCATAGACATTGAATAATGGTTACATGAATGATAATTTTAAGCTATTGAAACTTTTCATGACCCAATGTGAGAGTTACACTTGGCACCTACACAGGGCTTCCTAGGATATTGGACTTAATTTGCTTTATTGGATAAAGATATGTGATGAAGCAAGAGTAGTAGGATAATGATCAAGGAGCTTACTCATGATTGGTTAATTATGTCAGATAGGCCCCTTTGGTTTTAATCTTCAAATGTAAGGATTCCATGTGTCAATCTCATGGAGCTTCTGGGATTTTGAACTTTCCATTATTTCTTCACTCCATATATTCTTAGGTCCTTACTAAAGTGATAACTATTGATCATGATTCTAGAGCTTAAATATGATTGGTCCAAGGGGCTATGTGTGAGATTCTATTGGTCTTCTCTCACACCATCCAATTGAAAGGTTGTAAGGAAGCACGGATCATTAGATCATCTAAGTTGCATGCTTTTTAAGCTAAAACTCATGTCCTTCTCACTTCATTCAATCAAACCATATGATAAAGTACAATATATTGGATCTATAAGAAGTAAGTAAGTTAAGTTAGAACTCAAGACTAAAGTAAATACTTAGGCTTAGAGTGTTAGAGCTAAGGTTCCATGTGTAATAATAAATACGTCGTGGCCTTAGGTTTAAACCTTTTAGATAAGATGTTTTACAAAGGGACCAAGCTAACATAAAATTAAACTCAAAGAACATGAGCTTAGGCTAAGGTGTTAAGACTAAGGTTCCATTTGTCTTAATAAATACAATGGGGCCTTAGGATTAAAATGTTAGGCTAAGGTATAAATCAAAGGGACCAAGTTAAGAAATATTAAATAGGGACCCTGCAAAATGAATATTGGACACAATTAGAAATATAAAGAACTTAAAGGGGGAAATAATAAAGGGGACCTAAGCATATTTTAGGCTAAGCATTATTAGTGTTACAAAACATGATTAAGATTTAAACATGAAGTTTATGCTTAAGTCCAAAATAGGTTTTAAAGGTTCCCACCAATTTAGTTCCTACCAATATTCAAATTTAAACTAAGGGTTTTGCGAGAGTTTTGGAATGTGAATTTATAAATAAGAACACCATGGAACATATAACTAAAGACATAAAGATCATTTATTAGTAATGTAAGATAGATTTAAAGTAAAATATGATTTATAAACCTTTTTTTAATGAAGTGGATGATCTTAAAATTCTACAAATGATCTTAACATGCCATATTTCCATGTTTAATCTTTAAGGTTTCTCAAGGATCCCAATTTTTTAAAAATGGGGGTATGATGGCCTCAACATGAGGCAATGATGAGTTATTAGTATAGGGTCCAAAATTAGTAATCCCTACTTGCTAGTACACCTATATGCAGTTCCAAGTCAAGGACAGATTATCAATATGAGTTGGTGGATTGGCATTATTTATCAAAGGTCTTGATTGCTTGGTATTTGGTCTTAGATTAATGGAAATGTTATTAATGCAACCTCCTAAAATATGACCCACAACATTGTTATAGTCATGTGAAACTACATGGTAGGTCTGTTAGTTATTTCCATTTTGACCTTAGTTTTTTCTATTATTCAAATGTTGATGGTTTTGCTATTGGTGATTCTATTGATTTTACTAGTTTGGCCTTTGTTGTTGAAATTGTTGTTATTAGTGTTGTACTGGCCATTGTTATTATTATTGATATGATTGGTTGTTATATTGGGGAAAAAGGTTTTGATAGATTCCAAGGGTATAATTAGAAGTGGAATCATGCCCATCTAATGTTATCTCCCCATTCTCTAACATATTCTGAATCAAATGTTTGATTTGCACATAATGACACAAATTATGTCTGTGAACCTGATAATATTCATAGTATTCATTTTGGTGGTCTAGTCAGGATAAGAGATGCATTGAGGATAATGTTTTGATATATGATAACTAATCATGGTGGTAAGAATGAGAAACATAGACTTAATAAGTTTTCCATGGTCACTAAAAATATGATGAGTAGGCACCATTCTCCTTGGAGGAGGAGCTTATAATGATAAAATTTGTTGTATTTGTTGTGCAAGCCTAGGTAGTTGTACTTAATGTATTGACTAAAAAGGTTGTGGATTAGAAGTAATTTGGATATGTTGTGTGGAAAAAGTAAATGCTATTTGCACCATTTAGACATGTCTCAAATTTGTTACTTCATTTCCAAAAATATTTTTATTTTAGTTAAATTGCCTTGGTCTATTATTATTATTAACTTGTGCTGGTTGTGTTGCTTATACTTGGACTTGATGTTGGTTTTGGCCATTTCCTAGATTAGTACCTTAATTATTACTTAACAATTTAAGCTTGACGATCCCTTTGTTAATAAGGGCTCACTCAATCAACAAACCTTTATCAATAATCTCTTTAAAGCTATGCACACACTATAGTTCTAGATAATAAGATATCTCACTATACAAATTTTTAGTAAACTCAACAACTAATTATTTATCTAATAAATTGTGAGTGAATCATCTTGAAAGGACTCTTCATTATTGTATATAAATTACAAATATCTCATTAACCTTTTGCTTGGTTTGTGTCAAGTCAACCAAAAAATTATCATGTTCAAGATTGTATGAAAAGTGTTGCACAAACTTGTCTAAAAGATCATCAAAATTAGATACTAAATGATTGGGTAACTTTAAAAACCACTCCAAGGCTTGTCTTTCTAAACTCCTTGGGATTAAAAATAAAAGGTAGATGTTATATGCCATTGGTTGGCATGCAACAAATAACTCAGTCAAATGAGTCTTGGGGTCACCTTTCCCCTTGTATTTGTCAAATTTTGATGGTTCATATCTTAGAGGAAATGGCATCTAAAAATACTCCATGTTAATTAGACAAGAACACATGTCATATAACTTGAAATTTTTGGTATGTTTCCCATATTAAATGGAAACAATCACATTCTTCATCTATTACAGTTCTTGGGCTAGGAAACTGGAGGGAATATTAGCCTAAGGTAACACATTGGCCTGAGTAGATGGTTGGGCAGTCACAAAGTGAAGCACTTTGATCAGGGTATGATAGAGGTATTTTTTGGGGTATGTTGGTTTGGTTGGGGAATAGACCAAGAATATGTATTCATTGATTAGGGTTCGATTGTTGGAATTATATGTAATATAATATGATATTCTAGTTTGGGTTAGGTAAGTAGGTTTGAGTTTAGGGATTTTGGGGTTGGGATGGAGGGATGTGGCTATACTATTTCTATTGGGGTTGAATAGGGACTATCTACTGACTAATCAAACCTATTTTTTGAGGGGTTACTTATGAACCAAGACGTTATCATTGAATTAGTGGTACATTCTACAAAATAGGTAAAGGTTGCTTAATTGGTACTTGAGGAACATTGGAACATCTAGGTTGTACAAATATTTGTTAGGAAGTTGATGCTTGGTGGAGATTCAAAATTTGTCACTAACCAATAGTTACATGTTATTGATTACACACTATTTGGCTTTGGATTGGTATATTGGTCTATGAGGAAAGAGGTATGTTCACTAATACTTGGTGAGGTGGAGCATTGGTTTCCCCCTATTAAGGTGGTAATATATTATGCCTCTACTATATTGGTATGTTGGATTGTGTCTATTATTTTGTAATATTAATCATTTCATATTAGGAAGGAGTGCTTAACTTTATGGGTCTTATGGTACTTTATGAGGTTGGGACATAAAGTTAACCCTCCTTATTTCATAAGTAACTTTATGTGGTTGGGACAATGTTGGTTGAGGTAGTTACTTATTTCATGTTACTCATTTCATATTATTTTGTAATATTACTCATTTCATAAGTAACAAGTAAATAAAATTTGAAAACCCAAATGGGTCTTATGGTACAAATCAAGCTTGTAAAGCGCTGTTACTTATAAAATAAGTAAAGTAGTCTTGAGAACCTGAATGGGTCTAGGTGAGTAAATCAGGTTTCCAAAACAACTTTACTTCTTTCAACTTTATAAGTTAAGTTGTATCAAGAACCCAAATGGGTCTAGCTATGTTGATCGGGTTTATGCAATGACTTAGTTCATTTTTATAAGTTAAGTTGTTTCAATAATCTAAATGGGTCTAATATAGAGTAACTTAACTTATTTGTATTTTATAAGTTAAGTTGTTAAAGGAAATCAACTTGGTCTAGATGAATAGATCGAGGTTGCAAGGTGACATTACTTCTTTCAAGTTTTTAAGTTAAACATTATTACAAACCCAAATGGGTCTCAAGAGTGTGCATCATATTTTCAAGGATGACTTTCTTGTTGATGTCTTCGTAGTTGAAGTTATTAGGATATCTTTGGATAAAAAATTGGTTTAAGTCATGCACTCTTGAAAACCTGATAAAAGACAAATTGCATAAGAATAAGTTTTGCATCTTAGAGAACCCAATAAGGTAAGTTGAGTTTTGCACTCTCAAAAACCTGATAAGAGATGAAGAGATTAAAGTGAAGACTTAAATTTATAAGAACCCAATAAAGTGAGTCAGTTACAAAAGTTTGAAGCATTGTTTAAAAAATATAACTAGTTCTTGTAAAAATAGTTACTCATATGGGTCACACACACACACTCACACACACACACACACACACACACACACACACACACACACACACACACACACACACACACACACACACACACACACACACACACACACACACACACACACACACACACATTCAAAGGTCACTTTCAAATTTATTTTTTTAAAGTGAATTTCTAAAGTGATAGGGTAAAAAGAAGATGAATAGGAGTCAGGTTGTAGAAGTAAATGGATTAAGACTCATCTAAGCATGGAGTAGTTATAACCAAATTTGAAGAAGATAGTGTTATAAATATATAATCCTACACATAGAGTATTTGAGAAGGAAGATTGAAGATCATGAACAAGAGCATTGAATAATAAATGAGTAGTTATAGATATGACTTGCATCAAAGAATAGACTTGGATTCTTTTAAGAATATAAATAGATTTGTAATTCATTTTGCCTAATTGGTTGGTGACATTAGATTGAACTGTGTTGATGCTCATAATAGGGAGTGGGTTCTTCTTGAGAGTTGGTGCTCTTAAAACAAGGGATTGGTGTCTCCATAGGATGGGTGTCTTGAAATATAACTAGTGAGATTATATATGTAAAACAAACTTTGTGAGGCTGGATTAAAATAATAGATTCTAGAAGCTTTCTCATCATGGTTTTTGCCTTTGGGTTTCCATGTATAAATCTAATGTTGTGTGTTTTGATTTTTTGATTGTGTTATTTCTCATTCATATGTTTAAGTTTGCATTTATTTTTTCATTTATCTTGGAAGGTATAAGAAATTAGGTTTTTGAGATCTATTGATTCAACCCCCCTCTTAGTAGATAGGTGTGTTCAATAATTGGTATCAGAGCATTGGGTTCCTAGAAAAAGGGTTAAATATCTAAAGTGAATCTTGGGATTTGAACACAAAATGAGTAGTCTTGAAGTAAATTCATCAAATAAGGCATCATTGTTTGATGGGACTAACTATGCTTTCTAGCATATAAGAATGGAGGCATACTTGACTTCTTTAGGTTTTGATGTTTGGATGTTTGTTGAAAATGGATACACACCCCTTGCTACTCCTTCGACTAATCAGATAGCGAAAAATACTTGTGAAAACAATGCCAAAGCAAAGAATGTTATTCTTTGTAGACTATCAAATAGTGAGTTTATCAAAGTGATGCATTGTCAAAGTACAAAAGACATATGAGACAAATTGAAGAACATCTATGAAGGAGATGAAAAAATAAAGTAAACAAAACTCTAAACTCATAAGGGATAGTTTAAAATTATAAATATGAATGAGGATGAGAATATTGTAGATTACCTTGTTAGAGTAGATGATATTGTAAATTCCATCAGAGGGCTCAAAGAAATAATAGATGAAGTAGTCATTGTTAAGAAGGTATTAAGATTTCTGACAACAAAATATGATTCTAAATTTTTTTCTATCAAAGAAGTAAGATATCTAAACAAAATCATAGTAGATGAGCTACATGAAACTTTCACTACTTATGAGATGAGGATTGGAGATGCTGAGTCATCCAAGAGAGAAGTTGCTTTCAAAGTTTCTAGGCAAGCAGAAGAAGATGAAGCTTCTAATTTTGAATCTGAGGAGGTTGATGATGTAGAATCCAATTTCATCAAAAATTTGAAGAAAATCTTAGGTAAATACAAAGGTAAGTTACCTTTCAAGTGTTTTAATTGTGGCAAGATAGGTCACTTTATTGCTAAGTGTCCACATAAAAGGAAATAAGATTTTGATTCAGCTGAGAAGAATCAAAAGGAGAAATCCTATTCTAAAAATAAGAAAAGCTTCTTTAAGAATAAAAAGGGGATATACTCAAAAGAGTAGAGTGCTTTGATAGATGAAAATAGTAGCTCGTCAAGTGATGAGCATGGTAGTGCATTTGTGGCTAGACAAAACAAAGTTCTATTCATGACTTATGAATCAATTTCTTTATGTCAATATGAAGAGAACCTAGATGATGAGGAGGATGAAGAAGGTGAAGTAAATATAGAATGTGAACTCATCTGTGCTTTGAAATAGATTGACAAGCTTAGGAAATAAAATTATAAACAAACAAAACCTAGTCAGAAGGAGTTTGAGAAATCAAACAAAAGAAATGAAGAATATAATCAAATGATAGTGAGCTTGAAGACTCAGATAGAAGAGGCAAAGAGGATAGAGGATGTAGTCAAATCTGATTTGGAAGAAAAGTCATTAAAATGATTGAAGATGGAGGAAGAAATCATGAACCTAAGAGAAAAGATTAAAAAGGCCAAAGAACAAATTAATAAAGGTCTAAAATTGAAAGGAGGATCTACCATACTAGATGAAATGATAAGTTCACAAAATCTCTCCAAGGAAAGGTTAGGTCTTGGATATAAGAAAGGCAAGAGTCCCATGTTGAGTATAACTAGGAATCTATATGAAAATTTCAAGGTAGCAATAAAATTAGGAATCAAAAAGGAAGAAAATTACATTCTTGAAGAGAAGAAGAAAAGTAATATTTTGGTTCCTACAAAGACTGATTTTTATGCTACAAAAAATAATGTAAAGAAGAAATAATTCATGAAGATTCATATATATCCTCAAATAAGAATGATAACTAGGTATTCTTCATCATTTTATAGTTATTGTTATAGCTATAATCAATTTGGGCATAAAGCAATTGATTATAAGATTTTTCTTAAGAGAAGGATAAGCTTTTTAAGTAGGAATTCATTTTCTCCTCTAGTAGATATATATTTCATATGTTATAACTATAATAAATTTGGACATATATCAAAGCATTGTAGAGAAAAGATTGTCAAATCAAAGTCTAACAATGCAAAAAGGGTCAAAACTCCCAAAGTGAACAAAGGTTCACAAATCAGTAAAAAAATAGAGAAAAGTACAATCAAGAAGACCGAAGAGATATGGAAGAATAATAATCAATCAATGATAGCTTAAACTACTTTACATGCTAAAGATAAAAATCTATGGGTCATAGATAGTGGTTGCTCAAAACATATGACTGGTGACAAGAGTAAGTTCACCAATCTAAGATAGTGTAAGGAAGGGACTGTTAGCTTGGGAGATAATACTACAGTCAAAATTAAAGGTAAAGGAACCTTGCATATTGATGATAAACTCCCTACTCATGATGTTCTTTATGTTAAAGGACCAAAGCATAATCTATTGAGTGTTAGTTAGATGTGTTAAAATGGGTATAAAGTCATCTTTGATGATGATGGATATGAGTTATGTAGGTATGATAAAATAGTTTCTCAAGGAAAAAGGACTAAAAGTAACATATATAATCTAATTGAGGTAAATGATACAAGTTGTCTCATGGGAAAGATTGATGAGAGCTGGTTATGGCATAAAAGGATGGGTCATGTTAAATTTAATAATCTAGTCCAAGTAAGTTATAACAAGTGTGTAAGACACATGCCAAAAATAATCAAGCATGTAGACATAACTTGTAGAGAATGTCAGCTTGGTAAATAGACTAGGGTCTCATTTCAAACCAAAGAGTATGAAACTACAAAACCTCTTTAGATAGTTCATACTGATCTTTGTGGACCAACCAAGATAAGAGGATCTAAAAGAGTGTATTACTTCATGTTATTCATAGATGATTACATAATAATGACATGGGTAACCTTCTTAAAAGACAAGTCTCAAGCATTTGAGAGATTCAATATCTTTAAATTTATGGTAAAAAATGAAATTGGTAGAAAGATCAAGTGTCTCAGATCTGACAAAGGTGGTGAATTCACCTCAAATGAATTTGTAGAGTACTATGATAAATTTGGAATTAAAAGACACTACTCAACTACAATAAATCCATAGCAAAATAGAGAGTTGAAAGGAAGAATAGGATCATTAAGGAGATGGATAGGATAATGTTGAAAGATGATGACTTGTCAGATGATTATTCGAGAGAGGTAGTCTAGATAGTCATATACATCTTGACCTGAGTTCAATTGAGAGTTAACAATGATGAGACTCCATACAAATTATGGTATGGAAATATTGCTTCTATCAGATACTTTAGAGTGTTTGGAAGCAAATGCTACATTTGAAGGAAGGAGAAAAAGCTAGCTAGTTTTGAGTCAAAGTGCAACGAAGGAATATTTCTTTGTTATTACACTCAAACAAAGCCTATGTTTGCTATAATAAGAGACTTCATAAGTTAGTAGAGATCATTCATGTTAAATTTGAAGAGAACCTCAATGAAGTGATTGAGCCCACAAAGGAGATCAGTATTGAAGACCTAAAAGAAGAAGAAGAGGATGAAACATCAGATAATGAAGATGTAATGAAAAATGAAAAGATGCCTCCCAAATTCATTCAAAAGAATCATCCTAAGGAACAAATCATTAGATACTTGAAATAAGGAGTCCAAATGACTAGGGTATAAATGAGTAAAGAATAGGTAAGTTTTGCGTTACTATCTGAAATTGAGCCCAAAAATATGTTGAGGCCAACAAAGATGAGAATTGGAAAAAGGCCATGGATGAGGAAATAAGTCAAATAGAAAAGAATAAAACCTAGTAGCTAGTTCCAAGACCCATAGATAAGAATGTCATAGGCACAAAATGGGTTTATAAAAACAAGTTAAATTAAGATGGAGCTATAGTGAGGAAAAAAGTGCAACTTGTTTGTGAGGGGTATGCTCAAGTAGAAGGAATAGAATTTGAGGAGACATTTGCTCCAATTGCAAGATTGGAAGTAATTAGAATGTTTTAACATTTTAATTTTTAAGAAGTTCAAAGTCTATCATATGGATGTTAAGTATACTTTTCTAAATGAAACACTTGAGGAAGAAGTCTACATAGAATAACCTAAAGGCTTTCAGCTGAATGATAAGGAAGACTACATGTGCCAACTGAAGAAGGCCTTATATGGTCTAAAATAGGTACCTAGAACATGGTATTCAAGGCCGGATTAGTATTTGTAACATCAAGGATTTATCAAAGGCTATGTTGATAGTAATTTATTTTTTAAATCTAAAAATGGACATATGTTGATCATAGTTGTTTAAGTTGATGACATCATTTTTGGTAGTAGCAACAACAATAAGTACAAAGAATTTGAAAATCAAATCCAAAAGGAGTTTGAAATGTCCATACTAGGAGAACTTGAATTATTTATTGATCTATAGATTACACAATCCAATAAAGGAATCTTCATATCCCAAACCAACTTTGCAAAGGAGATGTTCAAGAAGTTTAGAATAGAAGACAACCAACTAGTTAGTACTATTTCAAACTATTTTCACTTTTCTACATTCAAAGGAAGTAAGAAACTAAGGTAGAATGGTCTAGGGTTAGATGATACTCGAATGAGGTATGCGCACCATTATCCAGATGTTGAAGGTACTCCTCTTTGGCTGTGGAGGATGACACCTGTAGAAGAAAGAGACTAAAACAAAGAAGATTGTTAGATGGATGTAAGGTGGACTGCCAAGCAATGCTTGATCCCAAAAGTGTAAAGACTTCCTGGAAGGGATGCTAGTCTACTTGTTGATAAAGAAAATGTCTGATAATGAGAAATAATGGAAGACTAAGAAAAAGAAATAGAGAAGATGCATACCTGTGTGTTGCTGTCAATCTTCCACAGTCACCGATGTCAGTTAGGCTGCTAGCATCAGTTGGTCAAGTCTGCCAACGTCGATTAGGCTGCCGACGTCAGTGGGGGTAGTAGTATATGGATGGGTCTGAGGTTGTGTCTGTGGTCGACAAAGGGGGTCTGGGAGTCTGAAAGGCTCTGTGCAGGGTTGCAGGACAGTAGATAGGGTCTTAAGAGGGACAAGGAGTAGAGGATAGTGGTCAAAAGGGGTCAGGTTAAGAGGAGGGCTTTTTAGCCTCTCTAGGAAGAGTGTCTGATTGGTCTAGTTGATAGCCAAGTCTGGTTGGTGATGTGTCTTAGAAGCAATAAATATAAAATTGATTACAAATACATTCTAAGCTACTAAAATGAAAAGATAGAGGAATACTTAGCTGTTGCTTGCTGAAGGAGGAGTGTAGAAGACTGGTTGCTGATGCCGCTATTTTAGAAGACTTCCTACAATGTCCCTGTATCCTGTGATGCTTGATGTGTGTCTGAGAGAGAGAGAGAGAGGTCAAAGTCTAGGTGCAAGAGGATTTTTGCATTCGAGGGAAGAGGATTGAGGATCTGGGCAAGAGAATCAGGAGACAAGGGAGAGAATGCACCTTTGGGGCTACTTTAAGCGATCGACGTCGGTGATCTCACCGACGTTGGCCAACTGGTAACCGATGTCGATAGCTAGAATAATGGAAAAATGGCTAAAATTAGCCTTTTGCCCATTCTTCCAACTACCAGGGGTAATTCATCATGTGAAAATAGTCGAAGGTGGATTAAATAAATGTGAGGATTAGTGGAGGGGAAGTTGGAATAGGTCATAGGGTGATAAATGAGGGTATCCAAGGGAAAGGAATCCAAGGGTGAGGTGAGGTGTCATGGGTGAAGTGTCAAGGGGGGGTTTTATTAATTTAAAATAGTAAATTATTTTAAATTAATAAGTGTGTGGGTTAGAGATGTGTTAGAAGTGGACCAAAAGGTCCAAGGGGGAGAGAATGAAGGGTTAGACATGATTTCAGTGTCTACATTTGCCCCTTTTTGTCTTGTTGGTTATTCTTGATGAATTTCAAGACAAAAATAGGAGTTGATTGCCCCAGGTATGGGATAAGGTAGCTTTCATCTTGTTGGTTGTTCTGATGAACTGCAAGACAAAAATGAATGTTGGTTGCCCCGATTATGGGATGAGGTATTCCCCCTCAAAGCAGGAGTCGAGGGAAGGGAACCTAGAATCGGGTGTTGATTTGACAGAGCATGGATGAAATGGTGAAGTTTGAATGTGAACGCTGCAAAATTTGAGATTGCATGCATACCACTTCACAGGATGGTTAGGTCAAATTGTCATAGGTCAAGGGTTGAGGAGTGCCAAAATTAAAATAACCAGGCCCCAGCATTTAGTCATAGCTGGTTGGGTTATTCAATCCAAGCTGTAGCTCCAATGGTCATCATGTTCCAAGTATCTCAGGCTCAGGAAGTGCTCTTGGAAAAACAAAAATTTCACAAGTAGTGGGGATCAACTTGCTCGCGATCCTAGTACTTATGAAGGTCAAAATGGGTTGTGGATAATTTTTCTAACCATTCATGAGGTAGCATACATGCAAAAACAACCAAGGCAACATTGTCTTGGAAGTGGTCGAAGGAGATAGTCATGATCTCCATGGTTATTGGTCGAGGTGGGTTGAGATAGATGGTCCATTATATGGACGGATGAAGGAATGGCCGAGCTAACCTCAGAAGACCCTATGTCAACTAAGTGCTACCTACATAGCCCCTATTCAAAGGGCCTTAGGCTGATGTAGTTCTCCCTAAAAGGGAGGAAGAGTCAAAGTGGTCGATAGTTGGTTTGGATAGGTTAGGTCATGGTCAAAGGATGAAGATAATATGGTTTGTTCATCAGATAGATGAAAAAATGGATGTGGCTGAGATAACTCCAGAAGACGTCATGTCATCTGAGTGCTACCTACATAGCCCCTATTATTAAGGACTCAGGCCAATGTAGTTCTCCCTAAAAGGGAGGAAGAGGGTCAAAGTGGTCGATAGGTTGATTTTGGTCAGGTTTGGTCATGGTCAAAGGTAAGATAGTTTGTCCATTAGGTAGATGAACAAATGGATGTGGTCGAGCTAACCCCAGAAGATGTCCTGTCATCTGAGTGCTGCATACATAGCCCTTGTTGTTATGGCCTCAGACCAATGTAGTTCAGGCGAAGAGGTAAAATGATTGATGATTGGTCTTGGTAATGACGAAAGATGATGAGGGTAAAATGATGTTACAACCTTTTCCATATTGTGTGATGGTGTATTCTGTAACATTGGTTAAGTGGTCTTTCATCCCTAGCAAGTGTCCATATCGGTGATGGATGTATGCTAAAAATGAATTGAGGTTATTTATGCTTCAACAAGTAATGGTTTATGCTTAACATAAATTGTGTCTGGTCAATAGTTTCTATGTGTATTGGTTTCCATAGAAACTATGTGAAATGGACTATGTCATGTTGGTGGTCTGAAAACATTTTGGTTTGGTTGGGTATGGTTGAGAAAAAGATTTGGTTATGTGTGACCAGGATGCATAAGAAGTGAAAAGCGTGTTGCTCTTTCATTGACAAGGACCATAATGATGGCATAGATAAGGGGTTTTTGCAAACAAAAGCCCCATTCATGCATTATGTCGTTGACCAGTGATTTTGTTAGAGAAGTAATTGAATCACTTGACATTAAGTGAGCTCAAAATCCCTTGAGTATGTTGGGTAGATAGGTTTGATGTGATATGGAAGGAAGGGGGAACCCTTTTTGGTAGGAACAACTTTGCCCCTTTTATAGGTGACCCCGAGAATGACTATAGACAAGTCCATGACTTTATAGTTTTGTCAGTCAGTTTTTTTTTTTTTTTTTTTAAGGCAAACTGATCGATGCGGGAAGTCTGTGGGGGGATGTTGTCTTGTTTTGTGGTCATGTTGTGAAGCTGATCGATGCGAAAAGCTTTAGAGATAGTGTTGTTTGTAGCAAGAGTTTAGTCATAGCCATCCTTCGAGGGAGTGGTCTATATTTTTGCTTTGTATGTATTAAAGTCTTTGAATAGATGTCCTTCAAGGGAGCAGTCTATCAATTATAACAAGTATGATGTAGCTATCCTTCGAGGGAGCAGTCTAAATTTATAGTTTTATGACCTTTTGAGATAGGCATCCCAATTTTTTATATATATATTTTTGTTGACTGAAGTTTTGGTCATGGACTTGACTATAGAGGTTTAGAGGGTTTCCCTTTTCTTAGGATGAAGAATTCATGCTTGACAAAAGGGTTAACTAATATTTGTAGGGTTGAGGGTTGAAAAGGAATAGGAATGATGATGACGGGGTTTGGATTCAGATGTGGACGGAGGTGAGCGAGATGTAGTGATCTCAAGAAAAAGGCAAGAGAAAACCATCACTGGGTCTTCCTCGGTCGAAGTGGGCGAAGAGACAGGTTCTTCTCTTGGTGGAGAAGAAATTGGAGAATGTGACTCCTCAAGAGGATAGAGGGCAAGGATGATAGTGCCTTCTACTTATGGTTGAGGAGTAGAAAGGATATGGTCCTCCATTGGTAGGAGGAAGGATGAAGGTGGGGCTAATGGTATTGGTATGGTCGAAGCATCCTCCAATATAAGAGAGGTTGATGGAGAACTAATAGGAGAAGAAGGCTCTTCTACCTATGGAGGAGGTTGGTCAGGGATAAGAGGTGAGACCATATTGATCATGCGTATATCATGCTCTTGGGAGCTATTGGCCATGGTCTGGACATTATTTTGGCTAGGAGGATGGTTAGGAAAAGGTTGTTTGAAGATATCGATGTTTTGATTGGGTGGCACATTCGGGTTATCCAAAACAAGATCTCCCTTATCTATCATGTATTGGATAATGTTCTTGAAGGTTCGGTAGTTGTTTATGTCATGGCCTTAGACACGGTGATAGTGACATAAGTCATTTTCCCTATACCATGTAGGGATGGCTTTTGAAGGGTCAAATTGAGGTGGTCGGATTGGAGGGAGATTGAGGACCCCCTGCTTGACAAGTTTATCCAAAACAGATGCATATGATTCTCCAATTGGAGTGTATTAATGATGTATATACCATTGTTGGAATTGTTTTGTGATGCTTTGAGATGTTGAAGGGTGAGATTGGTCGGTTGTTGTAGAGGATGGTGATCTAATGACCACAGTGCCTGCCACTCCTTTGGACTTGGAGTGGGAAGAAGAAGGTCTGGAAGAAGAAGGGTCATTGGTTTTTGCATTGGTATTATGCAATTTGACCCTATTTTCTTCAATAGCATGGAGTTTAAGCTTTCGAGCCATGGTGAAAGTTTTGTCAAAAGTGTGGAATGTTTAAACCCGCAAGGTGGATGAGATGTGCGTGGCACATACTCAAGAGAAGAGCTCAATGAGCTTGGGTTGAGGTAAAGGGAAGGAGAGTTGGTTGATTAAGCCTCTCTAATGGGCGACAAAATTAGTTATTGATTCATCGTCAAACTGCCTGATAGAGTAGAGGTCTATAATTGAGACCTTTTTGGTGATATTGATTGAAAAGTGGTCAAGGAAAAGTTGGGCTAGCTGAGTGAATGAAAAGATAGAGTGACTGGTAAGGGTGCTGTACCAATCGAGGGCAGGGCCAGAAAGCGATATGGGGAATGTGCGTAGTAATAACGCATCATCATGTGTTATGAGATAACAAGCATGTCTGAATGATCGTAGATGTTGCCGTGAGTCTTCCTTACTCTGGAAGTGAGTAAACTTAGGAAGCTCCTACTGACTGGGATACGACTGGATTGGGACGGAGGGCTGAATGGGTTCATTGCAAATTTGGTCATATGAAAGGACATTGCTTAAACCAAAAATGGAAGCCTCAAGATTAGATAATTTATCCATCAGCATCTTGATGAGATCAACTGATGGATTGGTAGATGGGATGCCCCCTAGGTTGTAAGGCACTTGGATGGTGCTAAAAGAGGTATATGACATAGTTAGTTGTGCTTGCATAGGTGCAATGTTTTGATGACTAGTCATAGGGACATAAGTGGAAGCTAAGGGCAATTGTGTCATGAAGGTAGAAGGCATAAGTTGAATAGATACTGCCAAAGGTGGTTGCATGGTGGCATTGTCAAAAGGGGAGGTAGACACTCCTGCATTTATAGGCGCAAGAGTGTGTGGAGTTGAGACAATCAAGTTCTGGTATGATGTAGAACTTAGTTGAATTACGTGTGGTTGAGGGGGTAATGAAACCCTGATGGAGGTTGGTCCAAAAATAGATGGGGAGACCAAACTTTGTGTATTGGCCATGGTTGGGTTAATGGTTGAGGCAATAGTCTGAGTCACAAAAGACTGGGTAGCAGATGGTGTTGATGTCAACACCGCTTCACCCAAAAGGTCTCGCGTTCGGTTTATTGTGAGATAGTGTTGGAGAGCCTTGACATTGTGGTCAAGGAGTCTTTCAAAGTTTGGGTCCTATTTGAGGACAATTGAAAGTTGATTGGGAGTTGGTCGGGTAGGAGTTTGTTCGGTCTCTGAATGATACTCCATTAGAGGACTAGGCATAAATGGCAAAGGTGGGAGTGGTCATTGCCTTGCGTGGTCAAGAAGAGTTTTGGTTTGACTGCGTGTCAAAACTATTAAAGGCAAGAAAGAGTCAAGTTTTAGAAACTATGTTTTTCAGTCTTAGAAAACTAGAATGGGTGCTGGATAGCAAGAAAGCCAAGTTTTAAGCTTGTTGTTTTGAGAAGAAAAATTATGACAGTGATCGACGTCGATTGAAAAATTGATGTCGGTGAAACAGGTTGCCAATGTCGGTCAGATAATAGATGCTGGCAAAAAAAGGTTGCCGACATCAGTGGTAAAACTGATGTCGATTACTGTGTTTTCTAGAAACTCAAAAAATTTGAGAGTTTTTGGAAGAAAGAAGAAAACGTCCTCACTAGCTCAAAAAACCAGATAAAGACAGAAATGTAGATGAAGACAAGCAGACCCTAACGTTAATTCCTAAGAATAATTTTTAGAATCTTGTTGGCTTATGCCTTAGATGAATGTGTTTGGGAAGTTGGCTTGTAGAATGGGTCCTAGAAGAAGCAGTCTAAAGTTGGTTTCAGGTTAGTTTCGGTGCTCAAGAGTCTATGTTAGGTTCTGTACATGGCCTGGTGCTAAGGAGCAAGCTCCCCTCACTTCACGAGCCTAGTGATAAGCTAGTCTCGCTTAGCCAGTATATACTTCCCCTAGAGATTATCCTCTACCAGAGCACAGAGTGGGCTTTCCCCTTGGTAGTGAAGTCCAAGTGGGATTGCCGAGATGGGTAAGGTATCTGCTCGGTGATGAAATCCTAGTCGGACCTTGTCTCAAGTATTGTTTTGATGTTTGATTTTGTGCAAGTGATTTGGTCATGTAACATAAGTGGACTACAATTAATTCATGATGTAGTTTAATTACTAGATGTGTGGACTAAATATGCATTCAGGAATAAATGAAATGCAATGTATGTTAAGCCCAAATAGAAATGTGTGTTCGTATGTAGACAAGTGAGAAGAGGTTGAAGAGTATGATTTTGACTAGTCTAAGATGCAAGAAATAAAGAAGGGTTCTTTTTAACTTTGCTTATAATGTCTTTTAGAAGAGATAAAAGAAGAGAGATGTAAGAAGAGACCTAATGCACCTATATGAAAAGTATGCTTAGAAGAAAAAGGTATGACCCCAAGGAGAATTCCTAGTGTCCCACCGAGAGTGCCAGAATGTTTCAAACAGTTTTCGCTTTTCTACATTCAAAGGAAGTAAGAAACTAAGATAAAATGGTCTAGGGTTAGATGATACCCAGATGAGGTCTGCACACTGTTATCCAGACGTTGAAGGTACTCCTCTTTGGCTGTGGAGGATGACACCTGTAGAAGAAAGAGACTAAAACAAAGAAGATTGTTAGATGGATTTAAGGTGGACTGCCAAGCAATGCTTGATCCCAGAAGTGCAAAGACTTCCTGAAAGGGATGTCAGTACACTTGTTGATAGAGAAAATGTTTGATAATGAGAAATAATGGAAGACTAAGCAAAATAAATAGAGAAGATGTGTACCTGTGTGTTGCTGTCGGTCTTCCACAGTCATCGATGTCGGTTAGGCTGCTGGTGTCGGTTGGTCAAGTCTGCTTATGTTGGTTAGGCTGTCGACATCGGTGGGGGCAGTAGTCTATGGATGGGTCTGAGGTTGTGTCTGTGGTTGATAGAGGGGGTCTGGGAGTCTGAAAGGATCTGTACAGGGTTGCAGGGCAGTAGACAGGGTCTTAGGAGGGATAAGGAGTAGAGGATAGTGGTCAAAAGGGGTCAGGTTAAGAGGAGGGCTTTTCAGGGTCTCCAGGAAGAGTGTCTGATTGGTCTAGTTGATAACTGGGTCTAATTGGTGATGTCGCTTAGAAGCAATAAATAGAAAACTGATTACAAATACATTCTAAGCTACTGAAATGAAAAGATAGAGGAATACTTAGCTGTTGCTTGCTGAAGGAGGAGTGTAGAAGACTAGTTGATGATGTCACTATTGTAGAAGACTTCTTGCAATGTCCCTATAGCCTGTGATGCTTGATGTGTGTCTAGGAGAGAGAGAGAGGTCAAAGTCTGGGTGCAAGAGTATTTTTTCATTTGGGGAAAGAGGATCAAGGATCTGGGTGAGAGAATTAGGAGCTAGGGGAGAGAATGTGCCTTCGGGGCTACTTTAAGCAATCGACGTCGGTGATCCCACCAGCATTGACCAATTGGTAACCAACGTCGGTAGTTGGAATAATGTAAAAAGGGATAAAATTAGCATTTTTCCCATTCTTCGAACTGCCAGGGGCAATTCGTCATGTGAAAACGGTCGAAGGTGGATTAAATAAACATGAGGATTAGTGGAGGGGAAGTTGGAATAGGTCATAGGGTGATAAATGAGGGTATCCAAGGGAAAGAAATCCAAGGGTGAGGTGAGGTGTCATGGGTGAAGTGTCAAGGGGGGGTTTTATTAATTTAAAATAGTAAATTATTTTAAATTAATAAGTGTGTGGGTTAGAGATGTGTTAGAAGTGGACCAAGGGGACCAAGGGGGAGAGAATGAAGGGTTAGACACGATTTCGGTGTCTACAAGTACTCCTATGATAAATTGATGTAAGTTGAGCAAAAATGATTAATCTCCTAAAGTAAATAATACTATGTATAGATCAATGATTGGTATTTTACTTTATCTTACTACTACTAGACTAGACATCATGCAAATTATATGCATGGTTGCTAGATTCTAAGTTACTGCAAAAGAAACTCATGTAAATGCAATAAAAAGAATCTTTAGATATATTAAGGGTATAGTAGATTATGGTTTGTGGTATATTTCAAGTAACGATTTAAATTTGACAACATATATAGATGTTGATTGGGAAGGAAGCATAGATGATAGAAGAAGCACAAGTGGTGGTGCATTCTTCCTTGGTAACATACTTGTTTCATGGATAAGCAAAAAATAAGAGTTAGTTACTTTGTCTATAGAAAAAGCAAAATATTTTGCAGCAATGGCATGTTGCAAACAAGTGTTGTGGATGAAATAGATGTTAAAAGACATGGAGGTAGAGTTTAAAGGATCAATTCACATTTGATGTGAAAATTCAAGTGCAATTAATATCTCTAAAAATATAGTGATGCACTCTAAGACTAGACATATATCAATTATCACTTTTTGAAAGAGAAGGTTTCTAATCAAGAAGTTATATTAGAATATGTTCACACAAAAGATCATATTATAGATATTTTCACTAAGCCTCTATCTAAAGATCAATTTGAATATCTAAGACAATAGCTAGGAGTGGTGGCTCCTACACCACATCACTAATCTTTGGTGATCAGACATATCTCCAGGAGGATTTCATCAAGAAACATCTCTAATTACTTGATGAAAAAGAGCTTAGGCAAATGAGTCATGGCTTAAGGGGGAGCTTCTCAATCTATTTTCATTTGACAGGTCTAAGGATCAGAACTTTGACATACTTGAAAATTTGTATTTTAGGGGGATCTAGTTAAGATATTGGCATAGATGCTTTGTCATTAATGTCAAAGGGGGAGAAATGCACAAGATAAAGGGGCAGAGTAGTGATTAAATTTTAGTAGAGGATATTTTCTTCTTGTATCAGAAGATATTTTTTGCCATCAATGACAAAGGAGGAGATTGTTGGTAATTTGAGATGCTTTGATGTCAAGAAGCTTATTGAAGAAGGTTCAATGCTCTAGTATCATAGGTTGTGATGGATGTCAAAAATTTAATCATTGATGACAAAATATTAGTGGTATTGAAGAAGGCTTTTGACCCAAGTATTTTCTATGTTTTTTATAAGTCAGAGTTACATCATGAAAAAGTCTGAATGATACTTGCAGTGCAAATTGGGTTTGTGAACTTCCATTAATTTTACTTATTTCATAAGTAACAAGTAAATAACATTTGAAAACTTGAATGGGTCTTGTGGTAAAAATCAATCTTGTAAAGAGCTTTTACTTATAACATAAGTAAAGTAGTCTTGAGAACCCAAATGAGTCTATGTGAGTAATTGGGTTTCCAAATAACTTTACTTCTTTCAAATTTATAAGTTAAGTTATCTCAAGAACCCAAATGGGTCTAGCTATGTTGATCAAGTTTATTCAATGACTTTACTTAGTTCATTTTTATAAGTTAAGTTGTCTCAAGAACTCGAATGGGTCTAATATAGAGTAACTTAAATTATTTGTATTTTAAAAGTTAAGTTGTTAAAATAACCCAAGTTGGTCTATATGAATGGATTGAGGTTGTAAGGTGACATTACTCCTTCAATTTTTTAAGTTGAACATTATTACAAACTAAATTGGTCTAATAGGGTAGATCAGACTTTCACAGCTTCACGACTTATTTTGATTTCTTGAGTAAAGCCATGAAAACAACCTAAATGGGTCTCAAGATTGTGCAGAAGAATTTCTTGTTGATGTCCTCGTAATTGAAGTTGTTAGCATCTCTGAAGTAATCTACATTCAAGATTCCAAATTAATTGATGGAGAAGAAATCGAATTGGTCTTAAGTAAATTATTGTGGGAAAAATGGTTTGGACTTTGAGATTTCTTGTGGGACAAATTTCTACAACATTTCTTTGATAGAATAGGTCTTAAGAGAATTATTGCAAGAAAATTGTCTAAAGGACACTTTCAAAATTCTTTAAGGGTAATTTATCCTTACATTTTCCATGAAGGGATCTTTTCAAAAAGTTTGAAAGGATCATTTCAAAAAATTGAAGGGAATGTGAACCTTTATAGATATTTTGAAAGATATGTGTGAATATTTGAAGGGCATGTGGACCAATGTGAGTTTTTATAAGGGTACATTATAAAAATCACAGAAGGGAACTTGGACCATTGTAAGTGTTTTGAAGGGCATGTGAGCCATTTTAAGTCTTCTAAAGCGTAATTTTCATCATCCCTAAAGGGTATGTGTACTTTTGTAAGTTTCTATAAAGTTACATGCAAAATCTTCTAAAGGATATAGTTGGAAGGAACATAAGGCTTGTTCACAAACATCAAAGGATAAGTTCAAAGATCACCAAAAGAAGAATGCAAAGGACAAAATGGCATTATTTTAGAATTTTTATCTGAATATCTTCAAATAAATGGCCAAAATAAAAAGACAAAATAATTATCCAAAAAACATTAAGTAAAAGATATCTACAGATGAAATAAAAACCAATGTAGGAGACATAAGAAAAAAATTGGTTTAATTCATGCACTCTTGAAAACCTGACAAAATACAAATTGCATAAGAATAAGTTTTACATCTTAGAGAACCCGACAAGGTAAGTTGAGTTGTGCACTCTCAAAAACATGATAATAAATGAAGATATTAATGTGAAGACTTATATTTACAAGAACCCAACAAAGTGAGTCAGTTACAAAATTCTAAAGCATCATTTAAAAAATATAACCAGTTCTTGTAAAAATGGTTACTCATATGAGTCACGTATATATATATATATATATATATATATATATATATATATATATATATATATATATATATATATATATATATATATATATATATATATATATATATATATATACATATTCAAAGGTCACTTTCAAAGTTTTTTTTTAATGCAAATTTATAAAGTGAAAGGGTAAAGAGAAGATGAATAGGAATTTGTTTTAGGAAGGAGAGGAGTCAAGTTGCAGAAGTAAATGGAATAAAACTAATCTAAGCATGGAGCAATTATAACCAAATTTGAAGAAGCCAGTGTTACAAATAGACAATCCTACACATAGAGTATGTGAGAAGAAAGAATGAAGATCATTCAAAAGAGCATTAGAATAAATGAGTGGTTACAGATAGGACTTGAAACAAAGAATAGACTTAAATTATTTTAAGAATCTAAATATATTTGTAATTTACTTTGTCTGATTGGATGGTGTCATTAGATTAAACTAGGTTGGTGCTCAGAATAAGGAGTGGGTGTTTCTTGAGAGTTGGTGCTATTAAAATATGGGATTGGTGTCTACATGGTATGGGTGTCCTAAAATGTAACCAATGAGATTCTATTAGTGAGACAAACTTTGTGAGGTTGGATTTGAACAGTAGATTCTAGCAACTTTCTCATCATGGTTTTTTCCTTTGGGTTTCCACATTTGAATCTAGTGTTGTGTGTTGTGCTTTTGTGATTGTGTTATTTCTATTTTATGTGTTTAAGTTTGTATTTGTTTTTTCATTCATCTTGGAAGGTATAATAAATTAGGTTTTTGAGATCTAATAATTCACCCCCCTCTTAGTAAATAGGTGTGTTCAACAGAGCCAATGGGTCTTAGTTTTGTGTCCCATCTCATAAGCAACATTATCTACATAAGGGTCCTAAACCATTTCTTCTTATGCAACCACATTACTAAATCTTGGAGTATAAATGAGGCCACTATGAGTGTAGGAATATATGTTAGGATCCATAGCAAATGTTTTGTGACAAAAGAGAATAGATTTTTATAAACTCTAAAAATGAGATGTCTAAAAAGAAGTTTAAACCTAGTCTTACTTGGTCAAAATGATGGATATGTATATACAAAAATATTGATGAAATGACCTATGATAAAAAAATCTAATGTAAGTATCTAAATTTACACATCTCACACAAAAGGTCAAGTAAAAGGACCATAAATTAAAATGCCAAATTCTAGATCAAAGTGTTTCAAATGAGTCTAATTTAGGAAAAACAAAATTTGTTAGGTCTTTTTGCTAAATGGGGTGTCAAAATATAAACTAAAATAAAACATGTGCTAGGACTTTTGGCCAAATGGCATTAAAAAATAGACTTTAAAACATGAGACATTTAATCTATTAGATTTGAAATACTTCTAACAAAACTAGCCATTTGACTCTTGGACATAAAATTGATCAATAAGTATGAGGTATGAAAGAAGAGGCACTTGGGATAGTTTATTTTGTCACAAATAATGGCACAAACTAGGATCTTTTGACTAATAAGCTAGGAAAAGGTGAATGATGTAATCATGCTAGACAAAGGCTCTCAAAGAAAACTCAAAATTGTTAGAACTTTGAAACAACTTGGACTCTATGTGAATAGGCCTATGAAACAAGTTTCAAAATAATTTGAGTAGCATAACAATGCTAAAATTCTCAAAAGGTGCGATAAATGCTTGTTTCAAGACTTTAAGGCAAAAATGGTTTCAACATGATTTTGATATCATAACACTACCCTCCTCAACTCAAATGATAGACACACACAAAGTTTGACAAATCTCTAAGGCAAAAGTGTGCTATCAAATGAACTTAGGACAAAAGGTGAAATAGGATGGATAGTACAAAATTTGGTCTAGGACTGAAAGTGTGAGTGATATGCAAGATGACTTAAGCCCTAACAAATGATGACAATTTTTTTGAGTCTAAAAATGGCCCTCAATTTAAATTAGGAATTGAACTCAAGTTAAGAAAAGTCAAGTATAAAGTGGTGAACCCAATTTAACACATCAAAATTTAAAACTTGGAAGAGTTCAATTTCTAATTTAAACTATAAATGAGGGGCTTAAACAAAATGTGGAAAAACGTCTAGACTCAAATGGGTAGCATAACTGCACCAAAGTGGAAGATATGACACAAAGTGTATGATGATGATTTTGAATAAGGAAAAGATGTTTTTCATTTGGGTATAATAAAACCTCCTTGTTCAATGAAAATTTGGGGATAATGTGTTTGGTTATGCCATTTTTTTAATACCAATTTTTGACTCCAAATAAGACCAAGTAATCTAAGACAAAGACAAATTAACTAGCTAATCATCTTAAATCCTAAACTGACAAGGTATGGCAAAGTGGGGTTAACTAGCTAATAAATTTTTGAATGTTTCTAGATGGATCTCATGCATAAGAATTTCACATCAACATGTAATAAAAATAACACATCAATTGGGTTTGCATCATATGTCTTATTTTAAAATGTTCTTGCCCTTTTTGTAACCACTACATCCATCACTTTCTCAGTGTAGTGTGATGTCTAACATGATCATACATCTTGAGCTTAGCCCCAACACTAGGAGAAGGTTTAACTGTTTAAACCATCAGTCCTAATGGGGTGATCCTAATTTATATACCCCCCTCCCCCCTTATGGAGAGGGGTTGAAAACAATGTTGAGAGATGAATTCCTAGGTGACAGCTTCCCTAAATAACTCATGAGAGGTAATGAAGTCCCCCTTATAGGCTAAGATGAAATGAAATAAATGATAAGTAATAGAGCTTTTTGGTTGTTTATAGATCACCCAACCCATGTAGGTCTTGGGGAGAGCCTTTACAGCTTTTATTATGCCTTTGGGCTAAGGCACTTTGAAATGAAGTTGGCACTTTTGATCCTAAAAGTTCCCTAAAGGGGATGGATGGGAGAACATACATGCAAAACTACCTATTTTCTCAAAAAATTATAATCTAGACAACCAATGATAACAACTTGACAAAAAATTGAAGTGTGTTTAATTTTAAAACACTAAATGAAATGTGTGGTGATGTTCTTTGGCCTCTTGATTTTAGGATGTAAAAACTTGTAAAAAACAACTACAACACATTCAAGCAAACATTTAAGTGTTTATTTAATAACCCAAAATAAATGTTATTAATCCATTTTAATCACTTAAAAGGAGTTTAAAAAGACTAGACTAAGCTTATTTAGATCCTTTTTTAATTTGGCCTTGCAAGGAAAAAGTCAAAGTTTCATTTAGCCTTGAAGCACTTTTCCAAATGGGATAAAAAACTTTGAAAATTGAGCTCTTGGTTTTCACACAATATAATATAGATACTCCATAGTGTAATCCCATAACTCTACAAAACCATGACTTAGATAGGTAATATTACTACTCGAGTTATTTTAATAAATATCACAATAACACTACTCAGGGTAGTAATCCTACTATATAGGTTAACAATCTTATTATTTGGGTTTGATGATCCCACTACTCATTTTGACAATCCCTCTACTTGAATTAATAATCATGTTATTCATGTTAACAATCTTGTGACTACCTAGTAGTAGGGTTACAATATCACTACTTACGAGTAGTGGGGTTGTAATACCATTACCTCCAAGTTATGGTGTTTTTGCCTAATTTATAACAATTTACTGACAATATCATGACTTAGTTATGTAATCCCATGACTTAGATGGGTAATCCCATGATTATGTGAGTTATGGGATTGTAAGCTAGAGGACAAAATTGTGACTTATAGTAGCAAAACTGTGACTTCCATAAAAAAGAATTTTTGCTCAAAATTTCACCTTCTTTGCTTCCACACTCCAAGATTATACAATAAAAAAGTTATTAGTTTGCTTATAGGTACTTTTTTACCAAATCTGTGATGCTAGGTCCTAATAGGCATGCCATTATGTATACTAGGAACTTAACTCAAGAGAGGATGGTCAGTATTGTGTTAGTTCTAAAATGAAAATAAAATAAAAGAAACATACTAACTAGCATAACATCTCTAGGCCTAGTCACTAGGGGGAGCTTAGTGAGGAAAAACCATTTCAAAATGCAAATATAAATATAAATAAATGAAATATATGAACACAAAACACCAAGTTACTACCAAATCCTTGATTTTTCCAAAAGGCTCCTTCTTTGGCTTGCTTAGCTTGTGCTTCAATAAATGTTCATCAATGGAGTGTAGCGACCTTCATATCCTCTTAACACCTTTGGATTGTGATGGATTTGGATCAATATTAGTGCATAATAACACTACATAAATATGTGGTTTGAATCTATTTTGGCATGGTAACTTTGGCTTATTAGAGCTTAAAAATCAATAGGTAACGCCTCTTATTTATAGATTTTGCAAAATGATCAGAATGAACTTGAACAATCCATCTCAATGTGAATATGTGTGGCTAAGAATTCATTAATTTTTTGAGGAAAAATTTCATAAATTCCCTCATAAATATTTGGGATAGAGAGGCATTAAAGAGACATGGAAGGTCTTAATGAGGCATGCGAGTGCCTGATGAGATATTTTATGCATTTATGGCCTAGGGATATCTTTGCAAGAAATGATGTCATTTGATGATGTATTTATTAAATGTCAATTTACAAAAATAAATATTCAACAAGTTTCATGGAAAATTAACTTAATCTCTTAATCCAAATTAATTATCCTTAAACATGTTTAGTCAACTTTGGTGCAAATCTCAACAATTGGTGAACAAATTAATCAATTGATGAAAATGTCATATTATTGGCTCAAAATTTAACTAGATTAGGATTAGGATGTGATGTTAGATGTGCTAGATCCATTTTTCCATTTAGGATGTTTCTAACACAAAATAACAATGGCACATGTCTCATGCAAGAAATTTGGTAGAAAAGAGCAATCCAGAGTACCCACGTGCAAAAATGTCATTTTGACTCAAAATGATCTAATCAAATTTATCTCTCATAAATTACATTGCCTTATTTAATGACACTCTAGATAGAATCAGCCCTTATATATGATAGTTTTTAAAGCTTTTAATATATTTTAGTGTTTTTAGGCCAAATTGTGCATTATGATTGAAATTGGTCAAAACCTTGGTTGAAGATTATTGGTGGCCACTTTTAGGTGTCTACATGCTAAAGGCTAAGGAAGAAGAATGCACCAGGTATGCATAAAAAATAGACACCTTAAATTTAGAATTTGATCAATAAACTAGCAAGATGAAGACTTATGAGAGGTTTACAAAGAGTACTAAGGATTTAGATGACATATTGAGTATTTAGAAGTCTACAAGTGATTAGACAGGTTTTTTATCTTAAAGAAGAACAAAAGGAAGCAACTCAAGTAAAGGAGAAGACTAGTGAAAACAAGAAGGTCAAATTGAAGAGACCAATCAGACATTTTAATGTTACGAGGTATGTTAATTAATTCAATGGTTATTGTTATGGATGTAATCAGTTTAATCATAGAGTAAGAGAGTGTAAAAGGCCCTCTAAAAATGAATATGAATGAGATTATGAAAGGAATCATTAGTCACAAGGTATGAATGGGTTTTTTTGTTATAGTTTTCATAATGTGCAACACATTGCAAGATTTTGTCCTAATAGAGTTAGAAGACCATCAAGTCAAAATAAGAGGTTTTAAGCCTCTAGAGTGCAAGAGAGAAGGAAAATGAATATGTGGAAACCAAAGATAGTAAATTTGAGTCATGATTAGTCTAAAAGACTAAGTAGACTATTTTATATTGTAGATCACACTTTAGATGTGAAATCAAGTCAAGATTTTTCATTATCAACTCAGATTGTTGATCACACGGATGATGAAGAGGTTAAACCAAAGAGACAAATCAAATCTAAAAGGATCTTAAAGGATATTTAGTCTTGTGAAAGCATGGAAATATGGGAATCTCGTAATTTTGTGATGTTTTAGTTCCCTATGGAAAGGGGTGACTCCATTAGGATTTATGGAGACACTCTTCAATTAGTAGAAGCATAGTGGATGCTTAGTTTGAGGGGGTGATATTCAATTTAATTTATTCATAAGTTCTAAGAGTAGTTGTTAAAAGGCATATATGGTTTGATAATTATGTTGATTCATTTGGTGAGATCAAGTTTTGAAGACAAAGCAAGAGTTACTATTTATTCAATTGAAATCAAGAGTCTGGTAGCTTGGTAGTTAATCTTGAAGTTCAGAGTTTAATTGAAGACTATGCTTGGTTTAAGGGGGAGTTTAGTAGATTTGAGTTATTTTGTAGTTTTTGAGAGTAATTTCCAAAGAGGAAGATTGAGTGGTTCCATAAGTTTTAGTGTGTATGACCCTTTATAATTAATGTCAAATGGGAAGAAAATTCAAGGGAGATAGACCAGAATGGGGAGGATGAGAATGATTAGTTTGTAGTGTGTTTTGCCATTAATGACAAAGGGTGATATTGTTGAGCATTATTTCTATTGATTAGGTTTGCCATTGATATCAAAGGTTATTGTGAAGGTTGATATCATTGTTATTTCCATTGATTATCTTTCTTATCCTAGAGATGATCTTATGAAGATTGATATCAAAGGTGCTTATGAAGGTTGATGTCATGTGACTATCAATAATATTTTCATTGATGTCTCAATGGTGCTCTAGTGAGTGTTGTGTTGTAACAAGCTAAAGTGTTGAAGGTTAGTTGGCATAGTCATGAAGTCATAGGTCTTAATGATGTTATTAGAGAGTTTATCTATGAGAAATAATATTGACCAATGTTTTAGTGATTATAAGAGTGTAAGATATGATTGGTATATGTTATCATATCTGTATGAGTGATGTGAAGGTCAGCATGGAAGGTCCTTTTTGTCAAAATTGTCAAGTTCTTGAACCTAGTAGTGTCTTGAGAAGGTATGTGCATATGTTTCCTAGTATTTTGAATGAAGAGGCAAGGTGATATGGTGATAAAAATGTTCTTAGGCTTGTAAAGGTTATAGAATATTGATATCAAGTGTCTTTAAGGACAAGGTATCTTGTGAAGCTTAGTTATGGCATGAAGAGACCTTATATGAAGGCATAAGCTTGGTTACATGGTGAGATAAGGTTGAATAAGGATGTTTGTCATTGTTTGATCATGTGAGTAAATTATTGAGAGCTTGATAAGAGATTTGAGGGTCAATTCAAGGCCTAATGAAGTGTGAATACTCAAGTGTAGAAATCAAGGTGGTGAGAGCATCACCTAATGAGGAATGAGGTTTAATTTCCAAGGTGAGTATGTAGATGTGAGATTTTTAAAATGTGTGATAGGTTATCCTAGATGTATTCATGAAGTTTTAGGTCAAATATTGAAGGTTAAGGCAAAAAAAAGTGCTTTGAGGTCTCTCAAGTGCTTAGAATGAAGGGTTATCAATCTAAGAAGGATTTTATTGTTTTTATTATATAATAAAACCTATACATGGGAACCTAATATATTAATGGTAGATGGGGAAGGATAATATCTCAAAATTTTAGGCATTAGTTTTTGGATTGATGGGATATATTTTATAAATGATCATTAAAAATGGAAATAGGTTTAAACCCCCTTAGAACCCTAATAGTCACCCGATGTTGAAGATATGATTAAAAAGTGATCATGATGGTTTAAAATGATAAATGAATATTTTTTATATTGTATTTTACTCTCACAAGTACCTCTAGGTGGTTGTGGTGGTTATAGAGAGGAGAGAGAAAATGTGAAGATATAGGCTTGTTTTTGAAGAAGTTATAGCTATAAAAAGTTGTATTAGACAAAGTTTGAAATTTTATGAAGGTTGAATCTATAGAATCATGTTTCATGTCCATGAATGTTCATGTAAAATTTTTATCCCTTAATATTTATAAAACAGTCATCCATGTTAGCCAATTGCTAATGAGCCTAATGGTGCAAATAGTGAAAAAACTAAGCACCATTGAGTAGATGTTTAGGAATGTGTTATCATGATATAGTGATGAAAACAAGAGCATGGAGATTGTTTTTGAGATTTATATATCCTATTAATTCTTTTTATAAATATTTTAAGTTAGGTATAATGTTGAAAATGATGAAGCCAAAATGTCTTATATGACTCAATGAGGTTTGTGTGGATTGAGGTCAAAAAATTGGTCTATAAGACTAATAGTTTCCAGTAGACCATATGATTTTCATATTTTAAAATGGTTTGTAGATGTAATAGGATAATTTTAAGTCATTTTATGTATTTTAAAATATTCATATAGATGTTTAAGGTTAATATCACCATGACTATGTTTTAAGATAAACTAGCAGTTCTGAGTAAGCAAGTTTAGTGATGATTTTGAGGATATATGCCCTAAGTTGAAGTATATAATGTTTATGGTGGTTTTTTTTGAATTTAAGGTAATTTTAATTATTTTTTAAATATTTAAATTTAATTAAAGTGGTTGACATGTTAAAACCAAAATGGCTTGTCTGGTTCTGGTTTGACTATCTGAGGTTAGGTCAAAATATTGGTCTGTAAGACTAATATTTGACATTAGAAGATGTAAAAATATATTTTTAAAGTGTAAATAATAATGTAAAGTGTTATTTTAGGTGTTTAATATCAAGTTATTCATGACTAGTTTTTGGAGTATTTTGGTAGTTCTGAGTGGGTTATTTATAGAGAAGTGTTTGAGTCCTTTTGGCCTGAGTGGTGATGTATAAATCACATGGTGATGTTATTAATGTCATTTATTTTCTATTAATATTATTTATTTTCATTATTGTGTGACTAAATTGTGTACATGATTCAGTTTTGTTTGGTAGACTTTATGTAGGTTCACAAGCCTAATTGTAAATAATACTAATGGTGTGTTTCAAGTGGTGGTTGGAGCTAAAAAGTATCATGGACCTAATATTAGATTATTTTTGGTATATTTAAGTGATATATTAAGTGTTTATACCATTTTTTTAGTTTTAAATTATTCCAAGGAGATCAAAGAGTAACATATATTAATGAATGCCTAATTGAATTAGGTCTCCTTAAAGGCCTCAAAGAGGTTTTGGTCTTTTAAGTTGTGGATGACTTATTTTAATGATTTTTTCACGTATTAAATATGTTATAAGATATATTTTAATTTAAATAAAAGTTTTCAAGTGTGTATGTATAAACAAGCTGTGTGCGAGCTAGAGGATGGTATATATACATGGCAGTTTTAGGCCCATCTGTGAAAGAACTGAGTATGCAAATGATATAGCAAATTATTAAGAAAATTTAGATATTTTATAAAATAATATGAGTGCATAATATATGTAATAAATATTTTATAGTGATACTTTATATTAATATCAATGTCATATGACCTAATCTATATTGAAAAGACCTAGCTAAGTGAAGAGGCCTAAAAGGCAGTTTGAGAGGGATAAGAGTTTGAAGAGATAAAGAGGCGGTAATAATATATTGGTTAAAAAAAATATTTTTATGAAGGTGATCAAATAAAATATGTGGATGAGTTAGTGATGATTCATCTAGGGGGTTAGTGCTTCCTTACATGGTGTTTTTTAAAGCCTAGCTAAGTTGGTGCTTAACTAGTTGGGGTTGGTGCTCCATGTGGTGTTGGTGATTCATTAATATATTATATTTTGAATTATAGGCATGTAGTAAATTTTAATGATTCAATGGTTTTTATTCCCCTTGAGATTTTTACACATATATAATGTGTTGTCTTGTGTATTATTGTTTCATGCTTGTATGGTTGATTGCTTATGCATTACCTGATCTATATGTTAATGTGTTGTTTCATGTATGATATAGAGGAATTAAAATAAATTTTATAAGAGGACTGATTCACCCCACTCTCAATCATTATGTTTCCAACATACCTTGTCTTATATCTCTTAGGTTTACTAGTCTTATGTTGATGACACAGATATTCTATCTTGTTCATAATTCTTAAAATGTATTTCTCTTCCACCTCTACAAGTTCTTAGTTTGTACCTATTTTCCTACTCCCTAGACATTAATATTTAATAAAAACTATCATTTATGTTAGTTTCCTAACTTGACATAAGTATCCAATGCCCTAAAGTCATCCAATTTACTAATGAAATGTATCCTAATTGTTAGCTCATGTGTTTTAATGTGAGTTATTAATCTAAAGGGATTGATATAAATACAATATCAAACCTCATTCATTCCTCACCCTATAAAAAATATCAAAGATTTTAAATAAACTTATCAGAATCATTCTAAAAATCATTCAATTGAATAAATCTTCCCTATTTCCACACAAGTCATAGGTACATCATATCTACAGGTCTAAAGTATTAAAGGAGAATCCCAAGAGCTTGACTTGATAAGTTACAAAATATGTTACTATTGTAAATTTTTTTTCACATATTGCATGATTCACACACAAACCAAAATGTAGGGGAGAATTACATGAGTCTAAGGGACTCTTCTAGATTATTGGCTATGTAGGTAGTGCCCACCAATAGTAGGGTATTTTGGGTCATCTCGATACCATATGTCTACTAATCCAATTTTACCCAAGGTCATAATGAATATGGAGAACTAGAGTTTTTCCATTTCATAAGGAGTAATAGTCCATGACCTATATATGAATACACAAGAGTGAAGGCAAATTAAAACTTATAAGCATCTAGGTGGTCACATCCTCTTCCAGTAGATATTCTATACATGAAATTTTCATCTAACCCAAACATTAACATCTATGTAACTATCCCAAGTTAATTTTAGTGTCTAGATATTTAGAAGCATTAGATCCAAAATTTGAAGACTATTCTAGAACTATCTTCTAACCTTATTCCTACTTGTTCTAAATCTAGCATAATATCAACAATAGAACCAATTAAGTATAATACTTCCTTATCATTTCCAAATATAGCTTAGTTTTACTTTCTATATTTAGCCTATACTCATCATAATAAATTTAATGTATGCTTATAACTAAATTTAGATCTTATTGGCCTACTATATATCTAATTATCACCCTTGTGACATTTAATTTCTATATACCCCCTTTAATAAAATATAGGGATAACAAAAATATCACCTAAATTGTATTTTAGGGTCAAAGATTTAGTTAACTTGATCTTTGAACATCAAACCCTAGGTAAATTAGTGTCTTCTATTTTTTTCTAGTGCTAATCCCTAATTATCATAAAATATGTGCTAAATGGATGCATCTATTACCCATTTTGGATTCCAATATGTCATATTTGTTATGTTTTTATAAATTATTTTCCTTGCCAAATCTTAGAAAAAATCCATGCCAATAATGAGATTATTTTAAAGAAAAACAACACTTAATCTCTCTTCAAAATTCATTTTGTAATGTTATAGAGTCAATATTTAGATTCCAACATGCATGATTTCAACCATTTATCCTACCTAAGTCTTATTCAAATGACAACAACCATCCCGCACCCATTATTCACCCATGACTTATAGTGGATTTTGTGGTCCATGTTATCACTACTTGAAAATTAAAATTGTTTAACCCACTCCAACACATGTCAATATATAAAAAGTACAATCGAAACATAATATTGTAATAAAATCTAAAGGATATGATATTACTGACTAATTAAACATTACACATGATAATATTTTAATCCTTGAGCTCTTAAAGCAAACTACTATTTATAAGGATATCCTATACAAAGCATTGCATGAAAAACATGCTCCAACTAATATTGAGCCTGCCTATTTTTGAGATATCATGAAATATCTCAAAAACATTGCAAGTAACCATAGATTTATCATATAAAGCTACTATTGACCAAAATTTTCCTTTATTCATACAAGTAACCATGCAAAATAAAGGAATTAAAATGGTTCTCATTGATAATGGATCAGTATTAAAATTTTCTAGAATGAAATTTAAAATTACCATGGGTATAGGAACCTATATTAATCAAAAAATATTTATGCATATAAGAGGTTTTGATAATTTAGATAGCCCTCTAATTGGTCAAATCACATTAGATGTAACATTGAGAAACAAAATCATTTCCACTACTTTTCAAGTCTGGTCTCAATCATTACATTATAATTTAATTTTGGGTAGATCTTGAATACATGTAATAGAATTTATTCTATAAAAACTTCATCTATGTATCAAATTCATACACGATGGGACCTTAGTATACATGCCCACTGATGACAAGCCCTTCAAATTCTAGAAAATGATACATTCTGAAACTAAGGGCATCCCTATAGTGGTACCACCTCAACAATGTATCTCTCTTAAGCATATTAAAATTTATGAAATAGGTGAGTAAATTAAAATTAAAACTTTTTCTCCAGATGTAAATAAGGCACAACATCCTATAGTGCATATAAATACAAATAAAGATAAAGAACCATTACTAAAAGAAACAGTATAAAAAAAGAGCCCCTAATAGTTAAACTTCCTTTATTGGTCAATAATAAGAAAAAATATGGCCACATCTTAGATTACTATGATAGTGATGATGATATAATTTATGATATGATAGCTGAGAAAATGTGAAAATTAAAATTTGACCCACTAAAACACATGTCACATAACCAATTCGAACCTATGGGTCCTAGTACATATAAAATGAAACCACTTGTAAAAAATGTAGCACTAAATCAAGATAGGGGAAAAATAAAACTAATATATGAGAATGTAAATGATTTTTATTCCATGCATCCCTCTTGGTTAAAATCACTGATTCAACCTTATTAGGGCCAAATTCAAGTACATCATGTGAATAATGTGGAGTCTTCTCAAAAAGCTTTACCCTAAATGCTACAGATCATAATGAAATAGGATAATACTAATATTATCCTATTTTTGTTACTTTAACATATAATGATTTCCTTACCTTCTATCAGACATAGATTAGGTAGTAGAATACTACCTATAATGGGAGTATCATATTTAAATTATCATCGGATCATTGGCCATTCTACCAATAAATGTGAGGCATTGAAAAATATTATCCAAAAATATAAGAGTGAAGGACACATACATAATGTATCCATAATAGGCAAAAGGAAAAATACTTATTATCTTTAGGAAGAGAAATATACTTTAAAATGACAAATGTATGATGATTTAACTATTATTGCTAATATTGATGGGGTATATTTCCACCATATCGAGTTTGATACAAACAAGTGGGACTATTTTTATTGAATTATTGGGACACAATAAAAATGAACTAATATATTCTCCCTTGGGTCTCTAATATCAAGGATACATTCAGTTGGCCATTGCTTATGGCCCATGTGTCAAAACTTCAACTATATGGATAACAACACACAAACTACATATAAAACTAAAGTTTTGAAAAAATTGGATAATTGAGTGGAATACTAAGATAAATATTACAAACATGTGTGTAAAAATTTATAATATGGGTATGAATATTTGTGTACAACCTGATGAACATGATTATTTGTTTGCACCATTGGATATAAGTAAACCATTACACATAAATATTGAAGTGTTTCCATTTAATTGATATAAAAAGTTTAAAATATTTTACAGGTGGCTCTACACCTTTCAGTGATTAGGACCTAATTGATTAAAATTGTGTCAAATTTTCCAAAATACCAAAAAAATAAAAAACATTCAAAAATTCAAAAACATTTTTGGCACTTGCATGTTTTATTGGATCCTTGGCATTTATTTGTTAGTTTCATGTTAATGGATGACATACTTAGTTAATCCTACATACACATGTGTGTCACACTTATACTTGAGTATGATAAAGGCATACACAAATACATTATATAATCCTATTTTGGATTTTTTTCCTTCCCTTTACTCATATCATTCAAACATTCAGGGCATCCACTTAGTTGATGTTGATACACACAAGTTATATGATTTAATGATCAATCTACACTATCATGTTTGAGCTTACATATGTAGTTTCACATGACATTATCCATGATTATATCATACAAAGGGTACTTAATATACTATAAACTTGACATCTTTTCCTAACATATTTGATCCATGGGCTACTATGACATGTTTATGTTAGTTGTTTATGCTTTACTTTATGCAATTTTTTGAGTGTCTCACCTTTCTATTGTATTCATTGTTTGATCATTTGAATATGATATTTTTATTGTGTCCCCCATGCCTATGTATGATTTAATTTATATTTTCATATGTCATTATTTATTTTATGGACATTTGAATATGTCATTCTTATTTTTGTAGACATTTGACTAAGTCATGCCCCTTCTATTATGTAGAATTTAAACATGCCACTTATTTGTAGTCTCTTTGGACTATTACCTTTTGAATTTATTTCGAGTGATCTTGTGTGTGATAATTTTCTTGTTGGGATTATATTGTTGCTACTTTAACATTGCCATGATCCTTATCATGCATATTTAGTTTTCATGTGATCACATGGTTCTATGCGCTTCAATGTTATATCTACCTAGACATGTTCCTTATATATTTTACATGGATACATTCACATATTATATAGTTGTCTTATCATTTTGAGTTGACATAACTACCAATTCTTATTTTTCCCTCACCTCAAAATGGGGGCATATTAGTGGGAGCATGTCATAGAGGCATGTTCTCCACACTTGGCATAGTTTTCAGATTCAATGGGGGTATGATTTTGAAGCACATTGTCCACACTCATTCATTATGTGGTACTTATATCCATTATAAGTTTCATTGGGTTCATGTCATATGGGCATGGATTCCACACATTCATAATTTTTTAGATTCATTTGGGGCATGCTTTGAAAGCATGTTATCCACACCTATTCAATATTAAGTATATCCAATTTATAGTGGGTGAATGTTTTAGAAAAATGTTATCCACATTGGTACTTATCAAAATTTTCAAATTTATCCATATATAGTGGGGGCATGCTTTGGAATAATGTTATCCACACTTACACATTTTTCCAAAATAGCCAAAGCACACAATTATATGATTAAAATTCATAGTTATGATAGAAATCTATACATTAGTACCATTGTTATACACATTTTCAACATGAGACATATCCAAGGTGCATATTATATGTAATTTTTAACTAATATTGAGAAATTAAAATCAGTTTTAGATTTTAAAACTCTTTTATAGACTATTACCACATCATAATTTTTTTTGTATTGATACCTTCTGAACTTTTACAGAATTTATTGATCCAATTTACTGTAATAGTTGGTTCTATTTTTTTATGGTTTAGGTTATCAAATAACTCAATATTACCAATTTTTTAGGTTGGAATTGATTGTATTATCCAACCTCACCAGGTTATAAGTATCATAGGGTTGCATGGTTGAGCTAATCTCAACTGCTAGGCAAGAACTCACCTTTTCCCAAAAGTTGGGGGCATGTGGCTTCCAATCTCTCTCTCTCTCTCTCTCTCTCTCTCTCTCTCTCTCTCTCTCTCTCTCTCTCTCTCTCTCTCTCTCTCTCTCTCTCTCTCTCTCTCTCTCTCTCTCTCTCTCTCTCTCTCTCTCTCTCTCTCTCTCTCTCTCTCTCCTTGCACATGAAATTTCAAAATATTTATCTATATTTATCCTAATCTCATTTTTATAACCTTACAATGATACATCTTTTTCAAAATTACTTGCCAATAGGCAAGGTAGTTACATCAACACACATGTGTATTCTTAAAACTTGCTATTCCAATTTCAAATACTTTAAATTATAAATTATATACACTAATTATACATTATAAAATGATCTAGGTTTAGGTTATTCACCAGTAAAGCACTCAAGTTGGGCGCATGTGAAGTTAAGGTGTGAACACACACCCAGATATGTATTTCTTTCCTTTAAACTAGTAATTTCATTACTAGATTAAAGGGGGGAAATGTAAGCATTATTTTATTATTATATAACACATCAGTCTTGTAAACATAAAAAATTTAGACCTTAGTTGTTCTTCTTAGTTATGTACCTTTTCCCACTTTTTTAAGTCTCACATTTGATCTATCTTGTGCCCATTGGCATATGTCTCTTAATCTGACTAGTCTTATGTTGATGGCATAGATCTTCTATCATAGCTAGAATGATTAAAATGCACTTATCTTTCACTTCTAAAAGTTCTAAGCATGTACCTACTTTTTTACTCCCTGGACACTAATGTTCGGGATAGACACTAGTGTAGATGTTAGTGTCTTGACTAGACACAAGTTTCTAGTACATTAAAGTAATCTAATTTTAAAATGAAACATATCCTAATGGTTTACCTTATTATTTTCATGCAAGTTATTACTCTAAAGGCATTGATATAAATACAATATCAACCCTCATTCATTCCTCACCCTAGAAAAAAGACCATAGAGACCAATGTAACTTATCAAAATCACTCTATCAAGAATTTAATTAAATAAAGCTTACCTATTTACACACTATTCATAGGTACAACACATCTATCGGTATAAATTAGTAAAGGTGTAGCCCAAGAGCTTGATTTTCTAAGTTATAAGCTAAGTCACTATTGTACTTACTTTGCACATATTACATGATTCACACACAAGCCAACACATAGGAAAGAACTACATGAGTCTAAGGCCCTCTTTTAGAGTATTGGATATGTAGGTAGTGCCCAATAACAGTGGGGTCTTTGGGGTTAGATTTATCCTATGTGCCCACTAACCCATTTTACCCTAAGGTCACAAAGGGTTTTAACATTTCATAAGGAATGATATTCCATGACCCAAATCTAAATATACTAGAGTAAAGGCAAAGCAAAACCCAAAAGAATCTAGGTGGTCACATCCTTATCCAGCTAGTATTACATATAGGATGTTTGATTCAAACCTAGATAGTAGAATTGACACAACCATCCCAAGTTGATTATAGTAGCTAGAGCTCTAGAAGTGTCAGATCTAGAATCTAACATATTCTAGAATTATCTTTTAGCCTTCTTCCTACATGTTCTAGATCTAGTACAAGATCAACATCAAAACTAGCTAATTATATCACTTCCTTGTCAATTCTATATATAGATTAATTGCACTATCCATATTTAGCTTATACTTAGCATAATAAATTTAGTTTATGAGTATATTTGATTTTATCATCTATTTAGTCTATTATAGACATGATTATCACCATTGTGCCATTTCATTTCTATATACCCCTTTTAATCAAATATAGGGATAAAAATAAGATCACCTAGATTACATTTTAGGGTTAAATAATGGGGTTTCTCATCAAGATCTTAAATTTAGTCAATGATAAGGTTTGGAAGAGGGGTGGATTAAAAGACTAGGATTCTAAGCTCAAATTAATGTCACTCTAGATGTTTCTAATTGAAATGAGAAGTAAAACCCTAGGAAACATTCCTTCTCTATAAAGATATGGCTAGTTTGGGAGCATCATCCAAGGGGACAGGTAATTTTGGTTTGATTAATATTTTTTCATACCCAAATATAATCAATTTCCTTGTTTCAATAGTTAAAACTCAGTTAATTTATCCTCTTTGTATGTAGCATTCAGATAAAAAAATTTGGAACTACCTCTCAATTATCTTCAATGAAATATTCATAGAATCATATCCTCTGAAAGCACATAGGTGGTTCTACCATAAATATGCATCACCCACCTATTAGTAGGTAACAATGTGAGCCTTCACATTATAAATCATATTTGGCAGAGTAAAATACTTCTATAGATTAACCATCCATACCTCAACAACATCTTGAATCTCTGTTTTAGCATAGTTAGGAGGTGGAAAATTATTCAACTCATTAGTAATAAAAGCAAAATTTTATCTTTTCATTTCTCACTAGCCTCCTCAACATGTTCTTCTTTTGGTTAATTCACCCAATGATTTTTAGGGTTTTCCAACATATGATCTTGATCTTCTACTTTTCTTAGATGTCATGAAGTATAATATAAAAAATTCTTCATTTCCTACTGAGCAATTAAAATAATCTTGATTGGTGTTATTATCAACATTAGAGTTGTTATCAACCAATGGAGGGGGGTTCATTCCTCATTTGTTTTAAAGTTATTATCCTACAACCTTTCTCTCCATGGGAAACATTTTTGGCCAGTCCACCCTTGCCCATTCGTGACCTCACCATCCCATGATTAAAGAATTATGGTTTATATCATAAACATTAAATACCAAATATTCATATAGTTATAACTTGGCATAAGATATGTGTTAAGATCAATAAACCCCATTTTAAAATATTTAAATAGGGACCCATATATTATTAAAAAATCCTATATCTTTTCCCCATCAAGACATTAATCAATGTTAGGAACCAAACATGCATAAGCCTAAGTTTCAATAATCACTTTTTATTTCATGATTTTTGTCTTAAAATTATGACTAAGTTAAATTAAAAGGTTATTTTTAAAAAAAAAATTAATTTAAACTCTTAATTAATCCAACCATTTTATTTCCAAGTCTATCAAGTTACTTTATAGTTCATATTTACTTTACAAATCAACTTCAATGTTTCTAAGTGTCACTTATTCATAGAAATTTGAAAGAAAATAGAGTATTTTTATAACTCCAAACATTATGATGACCTACCATAAATTAGGTATACATACCCATTTATTATATGGTTACATGATAATGAAAGACTTTACCATTTTAAATTTACAACATCTTGACATCATAAGATTATTCCTTGTGTCTCTTTATCATTCCATCATAGGTATTTGGAAAAACGAGTTGAATTATTTATACTCATGAATATGTGACTGACTGAGATAATTCTATGTGTATCTATATAAAAAAGATGTATGCCTTTATTTAATGATTTAAGTCACTAATTCTTATGAATGCATGACTAAGTGATATTTCTCCATGTGTCACTATCTCACAATATCATAGACCTTAGTATGAAATCCTAAGTTACAAATGCTTGAAACTATGAAACTATGTGAGATCATGCCACATGTCATCATATCATAACATCATAGACCAAGAACCAAAGATGACAGTCTATGATGCTACAACAATGTGATTAAGTGACAAACTATCATTTGCCATACTTTGTATAGTTATCAACTACATGCCACTCATAGATGTTATCAAATATCACTTGTATAATAGTCATATATCATGTGTCATATCCTCATAACTCTATTTATTTATTTAATTTAGATATCAATGAAAATTCATATAAAGAGATAAAGAACATACGGTTGCATGTTCATCTAGATATAGTCAATCATAATATTGAATGAGCATAACAATGTGACCCCATGCGCTTATAATCTAATGGATCCCAAAGTGATAAGTTACCATGTATGCTCTCAAAAATTATTAGAGGTCATGTATTATTACTAGTGTATCCAATTACAAATATAAATATAAACATATTATAACTAAGTAATATAATGACAACTATAAAGGTTAATTGGCATATTAAATACAACAAAGATGACTAAGCTCCTAAAATATACAAAAAGATAACACATCAAACAAAGCCTCGTGAAAGCATACATCTTAAAATTAAATTTCAAATGGAAAGATGACATAGACCATTACACTGTAACTAATTCTCATGAATGAGATATCATAGCAATGAACTCAACACTTATAGTTTAATTCTTTTACCCCAAATCATATTGAACACCATTTTTGAATTTCTAACATACTATTTATAATATAAATCTTCCAGTTTCCTTATCCTTACTTTTAAAAATAGAATATATTGCTCAAAAATATGTTATAATGGCATTTAAGACTAGATTCATGGCCTATCTTTGTTTTTATGAGACCATAGTGTAATTTCAAGATACAAACTTTGATACGAGTGCCCAGGGTAATTCCTTCCCATATTACCTAGTTATTTATGAAGTAGTTACATTAGTATAACCATATAATGATGAAGAAAAACTATCTCTCTAGGATATGGAATACATAGATGTCATACTCTATATCAAAGCTTTGGTACTACAAAGAGGAATGGTCAAACCTGAGGTATTCCCCTATATAGATGTGACTCATAATTTATTAATTATTTATATGTGCACAAATGGTATTTTTCATAAGAGAGGTAATAAAGTACCAATGGAATTTATACATGGATTAGATTTTGAAAAATACTATGGAATACCTAAAACAAACATGGTCTTTAACCAATAAGTAGTCATGGAATGGTTTAAAAATAATGATGTTAGGGATAGTTTAGAACACTAGGTAGATGACCCTAATAACTTTATCCTAAGAAAGAAAGTGAATTTTGTAAACCATGATTAAAAAAGAATAATTTCCTTTTTTAGTATTCAAAATATTAAAAAAAATCATGAAACACAACTCCCTAAGCATTATTCCTCTGATTGGGCAAGGTTTATGAAATAAAGAACAAATAGAAATCATAAATAAGTAGACTTATACCTTCTTCATGGACTCTCCTTCGAAGATTGATCACATACATGATTATGCCTAGTTGTAGGTCTTAGAGTATTTATCAATGTCACAATGTGATAACATAGGCAACATCTCCCCTTGCACTACAGATGATTGATCAAATGAAATATATTTTTTGAAGGCTTGATGGGTGAAAGGATATTAAAAATGGAATCACTTCATTGCATGTTCAAGACTTAAGAATAATAGTAAATAGACCTTATATTTATATATTTTATAGATTAAATATGGCCTTTGGATCAAGATCAAGATGAGTGGATACAATTCAATTTAATTTTGGAGGTAAATGCAATAAATATTTTGGAAAGAGGTTACATTAATGAGGCATGGCTTGCCTTAATCTTGATATTTGTTTCCATTTAATGACTAGTGCTTGATAAATTTCATGATGATATCATCATTATTGATATTTATCCATTATGTCATTATGATGTCATCATTTTTCCACTTGCTATAATTAAAGGAATAATTCAATTGATGAATTTAGGAAAATAGAAAATTCCAAAAGATATTGAATTTATAATTTGAAGAAGATGATGTTAATTAAGAATGTTAATTAACTTAATGTAAATTGGAGTGAATTTTGAAATATAAAGAACCATTTAACATAATTGATCCCAAAACATATCTTGCATAGTCATAATTTGACTTAGGATGATTTAAGTGAAGCTGACATTTATGGACAATGCATTTACTTAATTAGGGATGACCTAATATGTTTCAGAAGATGCATGCCAAGTATGTAGAATAAATTAGGTGTTTTAGTGGTTTATGTATTATTGATATAAATCTTTATAATTTTAATTTCAACATGAGAGTGGTGAGAATTGAGTGTCTACATTTTGCCCTATTTGAGAAGGTGTTGTGAGACACAAGTGAAGTAACAACATTTCAAATAATGAAAAATTCTTTTAAAATGATTGATAATCCTTGAAGAATGATGTGTTCATGTTTTGTTAAATCTTATTCAATTTACATTAAAATTAGTCCACAAGGAAGCCCCAGACATTTTTTTGGAATGCCCATGATTCCCCCTTGAGGGAGTGGCTAAAATATAATATTGATGGATAGGCCCTAGAAAAGAAGAAAATGGACAAGAAGAAAAGTGAAATTAATCCATATATAAGATTAATGTATATGAGCCAATGCTTGCATGTATTGATTTCCACTGAGGAATATAATATTATTAAATTAAACCCAAGATAGGGGGAAGTGGGAAGGATGCATCCCAAACTAAGTGACAATTTGGCATACCCCAAACAAGGCAAAATCTATAGGCTTAGGGAAATGATTGATCCCAAAACAAGTTTCACACTTTGATCTTACAAAAAGGGGTTAAAGTTATAAAACTTTTAATAATAATAAAGACAAATTGATTGACTAATAATTTTCCTCAATAGGGTGGATTTAATCATTGATTTAAATGATTTTCCCTAGTAGGGAAGTTATGAAGGTTGATCAATATAACTGATTTTATTGATTGATTGGAAATCATAGGTCAAGGATATAACCTATTGCTTATATTAAGTATGAGATGAATGACACAAACATAGGTGTAATGGTAGAATGACTTTTTAAAGAATGAAGAAGCCACTAAAGCTAAGCACATGAGAATACTCAAAGGTAAAGAAAAATATTATTGTAAGAACACAACACTTATTTAATAATTATGTGATTGTATTTGAATATTATGGATGTTAATAATAACAAAATAAGGGTATTTGAGCTAACCTAAAAAATTGGTTGTTACTGAGAGCTACCTACATGATCTAAACTGACCTCAGGCTAATGTAGTTCTATCAAGATGATATAAACTAGATTAGGAAAATGATCATGACAAGATTTATAATAATGATAGACCAATATGTATGAATATATTTTTTACATGTTCATTTGGATATGTATGCATTGATGAACATATATAAACAAAATGTTTAATTTGATAAAGGAAATTGTGATGATGTGATGTGGGCAAAGATGACCAAAATGATTTAATTATAAAATGAATGATATTATAAGAGGATAAAATAATAACATATCATGATATCATATATAAAAATTGATCACTTAATTTTTAATGGAACACATGAGAATATGCATCATGATATAAAACACCATGATGACCTAGCTATACTATGTATAAGGATTGAATCTTGATCTAATAGACAAATGGAAATAACACACCAATGGTAAAAAACCATGATGATAATGTTGATGTATGTAAATGGATGGAATCAAGTAGAAGTGAAATAAAATGATCACCATGATGATGACATTGTTATCGCAATGTATTGAGTCATGGAAACAAAAAAAAAAAGGAAATAAACAAGAAATCAAATAGAAAATAAAAAGAAAAATAACTAAAAACATCTTATTATTTAACCAAGTCAAAATACAATAGATAGGCTAAATGATAATGATAACATAATAGTTCCCCTATGAAAATATACATGCAAGGGAAGGACATATCCCAAGGTGATTGTAATGATTGGAACCAATTAAAAAAATTCCCCAATATTGAATATTTAGGAAGGACACATCCCAATAGTTGCTAACATGACTAACTCAATGATCAATCAAGAATAATGATTGGATTTAGGACAAGAAAAGTGTTTTTAAATTTTATGTATTTATATCTCTCATGAAGATTTTAATCCCTTTTTTAATGTTTAGGATTTTTTGGCTTTATATCTCTCATGAAGATTTTAAGCCTTTTTCTAATGTTTAGGATTTTGTGGCTTTATATCTCTCATTGAAATTGTAAGTCTTGTTCTAATTTTTAGGTCTTTTGGACTATTTTGAATATTTTTGGGCTTTTGGTATATCAAATCAATAGAGTATTGAGAAATGTAGACGATTTTAACTTATAAAATGATGAGATCTTGAGAATGGTAACTCAAAAAATGGTGAGATCATGGTTTAAGATGCTCATAAAATGGTGAGAGTGTGGCTTGAGATTCTCAAAAAATGGAAAGAGAATGGAATAAGGGTGGTCAATCTAACCTTGGAAATTAAGTGCTACATACATAGTTCAAATGGACCTCTTGTCATTGTATTCAACTTATAGAATGGGAATAATAATGAACGAAGGACTAATGGATATTACTAGATGATAATGGATGATAATGAGGGAAGGAAATAGGAAGGTCTAATGACCATGTCACATGAGAACCAAATGTGTCTAATCATCAAAGTGTCATTTAGGAATATACCATAATGCTTCCCAAGAAAGTCTCAATATACCTTCTACATTTTTAACAAGATCAAGACAAGGAGGTTGATGGATAATGATAGGATGGGCTGGGCTGAATAAGATTGAATAGACAAAATGGTAATGAAATTTATTGACCAATAGGGATTGAATGGAATGGTTTATAAATTAGATAGGTATACCCCAAAGTGTTAAGGTACTTGTAAATAATAAATTATTTACGCATGACACTAGAAATTTGGTTTTTATCATGGTACTTGTCTGAGGATCCATAAACATGAATTTCACCATTCAAAGACTAATTATTATTTTTTCTCTTTTGATCTTGATTATATTTTTAATTTTTCTTTTTATCATCTCAACTCAATGGAGGATTAAGATATGTATAATGTGAATCTTTTTATTATCTAACCAATACCCATTCTAAATAGAAGCTCTATCTGGATCCTACTATTGATGTGAACTATATTGTTGATGTTGTGATCTTCATTGGTCATTGATTCTACTTCCACCAAACCTATAAACAAAGTGTCTTCATAACCTATTTGAAAAATATTGTTTCCATGAAGGGTACATAAGGGTAAACATGGGATAAATGGTCTAATTTAGTCATGAAATATAGAAGTTGAATGAATGATAAGTTCATAATGGATTGTATAATGGTTGAAGGACAAATGAAGACTAGGATTTTTAGTCACACACATTGTTTTTGATTCTAGATTCATGTTGATTTCAGTTATAGTGGGGCTGATATTAATTTCAATAATGTCTTCATTAAGAAATGAGTAACTAATTATCTTAGCTATTGGCACCTCAAAGTGGTTTTCACCAACAAAGTCTTCTTGATTGTTGTAATTTAGATTATCCAATAACACCTTGAATAAGGTTTCACTAAGGGAAGTTGATGATTGATTTTGATTATCCCTTAGCACCTTAAGCAAGGATTCACTAAAGCATGCAAAATTTAGATTTTGATTATCCCTTAGTGCCTCAAATGAGGTTTCAATAGGAGATGTTAAGTTTAGACTTTGATTTTCCCCTAGCACCTCAAATGAGGTTTCATTAGGAGATTATTATTTTTCTTGAATGTTGTCTTATATCCCAAAAAATTATACCATTAGGATGTCACCATGGAAAGACTTCAGCAATGTGTTATTTTATTAGTCCTAATAGATGGTTTTGGGTGAATGGATGTCAATAAAATGACTATGATTAATGTGAAAAACATGTGTAATATCAATGGAAGGGTAAAAGGAAACACTATCCTCATATAGGCTACTAGTATAATTTTCTTTGATATCAAAATAAACTTCCTCAAAATTTATGGAAGAAAAGTAAGTGTTTTTAATTAAATATACTAGAAGTGTGTAGATGATGTTATAATATATACTAAGGTATGTTGATTCTAAAGTTGATGTAAAATCAAGTGGATGCTGTATAAGTGTATATCTAGTTTTGTGATATCCACTAATTTATGTTGATTCTAAATCTAAATATGACTCAATTAGATTTGAATTAGACCTTGAGATTTATGTTAATGATGCTTCTGATGCTAAATATGATATTGGTTCCATAATGGAACCTAATTCTAACACAAGTTCTAAGATGGAACCTAATTTTGATGTAGATGTTGATGTTGATAACAATGTTAGATCTAAAAGGGAACCAATTTCTAATGTAAATGTTGATGTTGATGATGATAACCATGTTGGTTCTAAAGGGGAACCTATATATAGTGTAAATGTTGATGTTGATGCTAATAACCATGTTGGTTATAAAGGGGAACCTATTTATGATGTAAATGTTGATGCTAATGTAAATGTTGATGTTGACGTTGCTAATAGTATTAGTTCCAAAAGGGAACCTATGTTTGATGTAAATGTGTCTACAAAAATTGTCTATTTAATTTTATTGTCCATAAGTACATTTTTCACTTGTCACTTGGAAATAAAGGATTTGGGATAAATGAATTTTCCAAAATGGGGAATGTATGGTAATGGATTAATAATGGAATATTGCTCAATAATAATGGGTTATTCAAAAATAAGTTATTTGAAGATGGATCCTTTGTCAAATAAATTGGACCCTCAATGACATGGGTTTGGTCAAACATGGGTGATTTGATAAAAAATATCAATGATTGGTTGATTATATAGACCTTGCTTTGTAAGTGGACATATCTGACTATATTTGGGAAGGGGATCATGAAATATCTTGATTCATTATTTATCAAACTTGGACACACTTGATTATTTAATAAATAATGTCCCTTGGAGTGGAAATGATTTGCTTTGTTGTGGCTCTAAGACTAGATTATATATGGAACAAGGAGATAGGTAATTTTCAAATTAAGTTGTAGCTAGAGAGGTCTCTAAAGTAACCATGAGCTAATTAGCAAAGATTTTACCATCATACTATACTTGAGAAGTAGTGACATGGTTATGTTGGGGTGGATTTATAAGTTATCTCTTCAACATTGGTATTTACTATTTTTTAACAAAGGCATGCAATCAGTCCATAGGAAAATTAGGAGAAAGTTTGGTTTGCTCTTTTATGAGCTATAAAATAATGTCATTCTTCTATTGTTTGAATAGGTTTTTATCCAAATTAGTTTCAAATTCCATGATCACGATGGAAAAAAGGTTACCCCCAAATAAGGATACATGCAAGGGGATTGGTCTTGAATGAAACTAACCCAAAGAGGGTGGAATTAGCTTGGTATAAATGGCTCAAAGAGGGAATTATTAGTCTTTTAAATTATCCTAAAGAGGGTAAAATTAGTCTGATATGATTCAAATGATAGAAAGGATGGATGAGATGTCTTAATTATTCCAAACTGACAGGTGAAAGAAATTAAATGGAAAGACAATAAGTGATTTAATTTGGCATGTGATAGATTAAAAAAAATTGGATTTGGTCGAAATAGACCTAATTTTATATTGTTCCAATTATTTGGCATCAAAGATGACTTTGGTTAAAGTTGACTTAATTTGGACATAGAATTGGAACTTGGTTCAAGATGAACTTGACTGGATTAAAATGGTTAGGCATGCGATTCAATATGAACTAGATCATAATTATAATGTGGTTTAAGATGAACTTGATTAGAATTAGAATGTCTTAACATGTGGTTCAAGATGAACTAGATCAAAATTACAATGTGGTTTAAGATGAACCTAATCAAAATTAAAATGTGGATCAAGATGAACCTAATCAAAATTAGAATGGCTTGGCATGTGGTTCAATCAAACTACATTTTGGCTTGGAATTGGCTTGGTATATGGTTCAAAATGAACCTAATATGGTATTAATTGGTATTTTTTCAAAATGAACCATATTTATCTTTGACTAGTTTGGTATATGGTTTAAAATGAACTTGATCAGATTGGAATGGTTTAGCATGTGGTTCAAGATAAACCAGATTTAGTTTAGAATGGATTGGTATAGAAATTGGATCAAAAGCAACTAAATGTGAAAATTTTATTGAAAACTAGATTTAGATCCAAATGGACATGATTTGAATAGATTTCAATTAGAAAATATAAATATACCACATGAACATTGTAAAAATATAATTGGTCAACATAATGCTAAGATGGAGTAAAGATAACCCAAAAATTGGGTAGGGTAACATCTCATCTTGTAGGTGTGGTATGTATTATGTGTTGGACTTGATTTGGTGTGGACTCAAATCTTGAGACTCCATTTGCAACCACTTCATCTATAATATTTTAGTGAAGTGTTATAGGTTGAGTCAATATTTGAGGGACGTTATAGCTAAGATACCATTGGCATAGTCTCAATTTATAATTTTATATACCTTGTTAGATAATAGGGTTGGTACAAATTTTAGGTAATGATGTCCCAATAACCATGCCCTACGAACTCATAGTAAGGTGATGAATTCCACTCCATAAGCTCAAAAAATGAAAATGGAAGGATGAGTTTGTTTCTGATTCTTGGGACCCCACAAATGGGTAAGAAAAGAGCATACTTTAAACAATATTTTGAGTATACAAGAAGCAATAAAGCTATGCACTTTTGGTTGCCTAGGATCCCTAAAGGGGGAAAAGGGAGAGCATAGACATAATATTTTATGTTAATAAACAAGGAACCAAAAGTACCTTAAGTAAATGAAAAAATGTTATTGCTTTTAGAATCATAAAATTAAAAGTTTATGTTCCTTTTTAAGCACCAAATTTAAATATTAGTTAATTTTTCTTGTTAATTGTGTAAAAAACATTTTAAAATATCAAAACCTATAATAAAATGAACTTATCATTTGAATAATGCTTTTGATTATCATAAGAAGTTAAAATTTTGTAGTTTTAAGCCTCAATAAAGTTTACATAGAGAAATATCATCATTCTTCAATAAAATTTGGCCAATTAGTAGATCAATGTCACCACTCTTCAATGAATCAAAAATATAGTTTTGGCAATACCATCAATTAACAAGATGACCTCACCATTTTATAGGATGAGTTCATTGTTTCAATAAATAGAACCATATAAAGAACAATTAATTTTTGAGTGAACTCATTGATTAATAGGTCAATCCCACTATTATTAGATAAATATAACTAATTTTTAGGTCAATTCTACCAATTGCAATAAAACATAGTGAAGTCAAGAACATATGGTCATCATTCAATAGGGTGATCTATCTGATTTGAAATTCAAGTCTACTAATTCATGTGTCAATCCCACTAATTGAAAGAAAATATAGTTGATAAAGTAATAAAAATTCATTGTTTAATAAGATGATCTCACTATTTTCTAGGTCAATTTTTACAATGTGCATGTCAATCCCATTGATTTGTTTAAACACACAAAGAGCACATAGAGTAATAAAGGCAATATTAGTGTTCTATAAATCAAACTCATCATTCACAGTGGTGATATTTCCAATTAACAAAGCAATACCATTAATAATCAGAAGGTAGAACATAGGAAAATTAGAGGAAAAAATAAAAATCAAAGTTAAAGAATAGTTTGATTATGTGATTTGAAGACTAAAAAGGCTTGGAAAGAGATTTGTGGGTTATACAGTCACACCGAGTGTGAAAATGTCAACCATGATTAAAAAAAGAGTTAGTTCCTTTATTATTACTAAAAATATAAACAAAATAATGAAACCTAACTCCCTAAGCATGATTCCTCAAATTGGGCAAGGTCTATGAAATAAAGAACAACTATAAAGCATTAAAAAGTAGACTTATACCTTCGTCGTGGAATCTCCTTAAAACCTAACTCACATACATGATTGTGCTTAGATTTAGAGCTTGGAGTATTTATAAACTTTGAGGCATGATCACATGGGAAACATCTCCCATTATACTATGGATGATTAATCAAATGGAAGATATTGTTTAAAGGCTTAAAGGTTGAAAGGCTACTAAAATTGGTATCACTTGATTATACTTAGGAATAATGGTAAATGACCATTATACTTATATATTTTATAGATTAATTATGGAATTTGGATTAAGATCAAGATGAGTGGCTATAATTTAATTCAATTTTGGAGGCAAATGCAATAAATATTTTGGAAAGAGGTTGTATTAATGAGGTATAATTTGCCTTAATCTTGATATTTGTTTCCATTAATACCTAGTTCTTGAAAAATTTCATGATGACATCATCATTCTTGATATATGTCCATGATGTCATGATTATGTCATGATTTAACCACTTTACATAATCAGATGAATAATTCAATTAACAAATTAAGGTAAATAATTTTTTAAAAAATATATGGAATTTAAAATTAGAAGAATATTAAGATATTTAAGATAGATTAATTAAATTAATGGAAAGTGTGTGATTTTTGATATTCAAATAACCATTCAAAAAATATTATATAATAATAATATGAATTAGGATGAATTAAGTGAATCTGACAGTAGTATATGGTGCATTTCCCTAATCAAGGATTCCCCAATATGTCTCGTAAGATGCATGTCAAGCGTGTAAAATAATTTGGGTGTTTTATTGATTTGAATGTTATTTATATAAATAATTTTAATTTTAATTTCAACATGAGAGTGGTGAGAATTGAGTTTCTACACACATAATTCTAATCATACAATCCAAACCATGGGTCATGATTGAAATATCCCTATTAAAAATAATTCATGGTTCCCCTTACATTACACATGTTAATCAAGTCTAAGTCCCACTCTTATCTATAATCCTAGAAACCAAGGGCATCCATGCAGTAGGGGAAGTTATAATATTTAATAAAAAATAAAAAATACTAGATCAAAATAGACCAGATAAAAACTTTTACATGTCTTATTTATTAGATGCAGTATGTGATACAATGACCCATAAAAATGTATCTCCATGGGAACCCTCAAAAGAGGCACCAAATGATAAGATATGTGAATATTTTAATATGTTCCATATTGGTAGATTAAGGAACCACATAGAGAAAATAATAAACATCTTTTTTAGAGGCACAATGACTGGGGGTGAATCAGTCTTCAAAAAATTTTACAACTTTACTTTATTATTCATGAACTATCAAAACAATATAGTGAACTAACAACACATTAAGAGCTATGAACATGAGACAAGATCATAACACAAAGAATACTTATTTGAGTCAAAAATAATCAAGGGGAAGAAAACCAAATGATGATTTAAATGGACTACAATCCTATATGACAAATATCAAGATTTAGTGAAGAACCAACTTTACTTAGAGAACTAAACCCAACTAGCCAAGCACCCACTTGACTAGGATTTAACAAGCACCTACTTGCAAAAAGGTACCAACCCCCTAGATGAATCAACACCAACTCAGTCACTTGATTACCTTGATCAAATTTAGGACATCGTATTGCTTATCCAACTGATGATGACCACCTCTTCAGCTCTTCACACTCTTATCCCTCTTAAACTACCTTTTAGACTTCTTTGCTCAATTAGGTCTCTTCAAGATAGATTAGGTCATTTAACCTTGATATTCATCTATAGTACCCATATTATATCTTCATTATAGTTTATATACACCATAATTATGGTCTAAAATACCTCCTTTATCTCTTTAAAGTGATAAATCTTTTACTTTTAAATCACTCATTCTCTAACTAATCAATTTAGCCTATTAGGCCTTGTTCTTATACTAGTTTCTTGATCATACACCCATTGGTCATACATACACACTTGCACATTTATATTTTCCATACAATAGGCCTTATTACATGATAAAAACATGAATAAAACACTACAATAGGTTAGTCATAGGATATAGGACCAAAAACATTTTTTAGGCCTTAAGGAGACCTAATTTAATTAGGCCTTCATGATCACACATTACCATTTGAACTCCTTAAAACACTTTAAAAATCATCTAATGGAAATAAAATATCATTATAGTCATATAAAATGAAAAAATTGGTAACTTAAGTATGGATAGTAACACCTAACCCATAGGTCCCTCTTGCTTACTCTCCTAACCCTCTTAGGCTTATTTTCACTAACTTCCAGTCATATATAGCCTTCTAGACTTGATCATAACTAAGCCAAACCAATTTTTACATGAATAATACATCCCCTTAGGTCCCGTAAGCTCAAAACAAAAGTTATACATTAGTACTATAGTGCCAGTGCCACTCCTGTCTACTTTCAGTGCTCCTATTCAAAGCCATTTTTGGCCCCAATGGTCATTTCCTTCTCTTTCCCATAATTTTCCTTATCAACCTAATGTGAGCACATTAAACCCATGACAAATATATCCCTATAAAATCCCATTCAAATATCACTTGGAAAGGGTTGTAAATTATAACTAAGTAAGACTACTCAAGCAATCTTCCCTATTCTCTATATATAACCAACTAATACACTTAAAAGCTCATTCAAATATTTACACCAATCCATATAAATCTCAATATCATCCAATTTATAATTATTCATATTCATACACACTATTTCAAAAAGGACATTAAGTGGGAGAACTAAATATGGCTTGATCCCTCTTCAAAGTATTGGTATGTAGACAATGTACCCACACAAGGGGTGTGGTTCCATGTCTAGTGAATATTACACACACTAACCCAAATTTTTCTTGAAATTGGTAAAATAATAATGGATTATATGGTTTTAAGATAAAATCTACACTATAGGGAGCTCTATATACTTTTGACTACCAAAACTTCATAGACAGGGTCACATAGACATAACGAACAAAACCCAAAAAGCTTAGATCCTCAAGACAATAATGGTAGAGGTGGAATAAAGTGATAGTTCCAATTATATCCATTATCAATGCTCCTATCCAATTAAAACTTAAAGGTTAGATCTTAATTTACAATAGTTTCCTAGTCCTACATAGTAAATTCTAGCCTATGTCTCAGTCGGATCAATTATTTTCTAGCTAAGTCTTCTTTTCCATCTCTTATTACTATTTTTAGAAAGGATAAAGTTTCAACCTAATTTATACAAATTATCAAATTAATTATTTCATATTTATTTATATATTTTACTACTAAGACCCTTTAAATAAATTAGGAATAATACACCAATATTCCCAAAACTGTTAAATCATTTGGTGATTCTGATTTACTTCATTTACACATAAAAACCCTAGTAACCCTAGGGTAAATTTCTTATTTATTTTTCATATATTTTTTATAATTTTTACATACATAATAAAGTTACAAATTATCATAAAATTTTAAATTTTTTTAGTAATTTTAAAATAATTTTATTTCAAACCCTAGTTGTTCATACCAGGTCCCAATATTTTTCTAGTAATTTTTCAATAAAATTATAATATTTTACTTATCTATCTAACTCAGAAATTCACTTTAAATTTCAAATTTTCATAGTATTTTTACAAATAAATCATATTTCAAAACCCTAGTTGCATACACTAGGTCCTACTACTTTTGAGATATCACCTTACATTCTAAAATTCGATTTCAAAAATGGATCTCACTTTTTTATAATTTTTTCTTACATTTATTGAAAATAATAAGGAGACCATCATTGGTCCTATCATGTACATGAATGATAAATTTTATCATATGTTAGCACAAATCTTAATTATTTACATTTAATTCTTATTTTTCATAATAAAGGATGATATTATAACATTTATTGCTAAAAATGCACAAGATTTCAATATTCCTTTTGCATATTCTCTCACACTCATGTAGAATAATTTCTAATTCCATTTCACTAAATATGTTACCATGTTATGATACATGTAAAAAAAAAATTCATTGAAAATTTCATGTTCTCTATCCTTTCCTTTTCACCTCTCATGTGGAAAAATCTTAAAGTTTATCATTCTAAACACATTAGAAATGTCATAATACATGTCAAAAAAAATTATGCATTTATGCATGCTCCTTGTCCCTTGATTTATATCTCTTATATGGAATGTTTGTTATAAACATATTATTATACAAATCACCACTCACATTTCATGCATTTAATCCCACATTCATGATTTTTACTTAGATGCATATAACTCCTTGGCTACTTTTCAGTATCTCCCTATCACTACTAGACACAAGCAAACACAAGCAATTATATCTATCCCTCCTCCTTTCAAAATTGGTACGTATATATCATATCTCATACTTACTACCAACTCTATGCCTATTTTAGATCACGTGGTACATGATATTAACCAAGTTTCAGAAGATAGGTAGGTTGATTACACCCATGGCTATAGCTTTATCACTCAGGTTAGCACCATTTTTGATATAGTTTCAATTCTTGAGCTCCTTTAGTGATTATATGTTTATAAAGATGTGTTATATGCCACCCTTCACAATAATCTAATTCCCATTTCCACTGAACCAACTTATGTTTATTCTATCCTCAACATCATATAATGGACTAAAGAACATATTTCTTTTGAAAAAGAAGATTTACCCCCACACCACATCATTAAACAAAATCTACCTCTGTATATTCAATTGAGAATTAATGATGTGGGGGTCAAAAGGGTATTAGTTGATAATGGTTTAGGTCTCAATGTTTTCAACATTTCTTTTCTTAAATGTCTTAACATACAACCTCAAGATCTCAACCATTCTAATATGAACATCAGAGGTTTTGACAACATTCCATGAAAAGTCATGGGTCAAATAACACTCATTCTTACCTTAGGGCCTAAGACACTACCAACTACTTTCCAAGTCATGCCAAATGACCTCAACTATAATTTATTACTTGGTCAGCCCTAGATTCATGATATGCATGTGGTCTCTTCTACACTCCATGCTTGTTTAAAATTTAGTCATAAAGGCTACATTTACACATGCCGAATAGATAAAGAAGCTTTTAAATATTTCCATGTTGCTGAGAATCCACAAAATTATATTCTGCACTTTAATCTTGGTAATATACCAACACAAATTATTATTCACAAGGTACCTTTAGACCATCCAACACATCACCAAACTCCAAGTTTCATAACAATATCAATACCAAATCACCAGTTTATCTCTCCTTTCACACTTAAATGTCTCAATAAGATGGGATATCATGGAGATAGTCTTTGAAAGCATGAATAAGGAATCATCAATCCTATCGAGGCATCTACACAACATAAAACACAAGGGACATGATATCAATTTACCTACCTTCATAATAATTTGTCTTCCACCACTTCAAAGCATATAAAGTTTTATCCACCCACTACACCAATAGACCATATTGTTAATCATACATCAACATTATCATTGATCTATCTTGATCTCATTGATGATGCAATTTCACAGGACATGCTCATATTAGATAAATTATCTAATGATGAATCCCTTCTACAATTTCTCAAAGCATATGAGGACCTTCCATCTTGCTATCATAAAAATAGATTTCCTCATCACACAAATCCACATGCATACTTTGGATAAAGTCTAGATTCTCCACAAGACATACTAGTTGATTCAAATGATACTAGTCCTACCTCTCCCTACACACTTGATCGTTCCACATTGCTTAATGAAGAAATAATTAATTTCAATTTTAGAATCGATCAAGATCACTGTATTGTTTTATTAGCCACTACCCTATGAAAGGAAGAAGATATAGATATTCATTAAACCTTAATAGATTTTATAGAATTCTTTACTTGGTCTTACTCAGATATGATAGGAATTGATACATCAATAACAATTCATCAGATTCTTTTATTCATAGATGTTAAACTTGTTAAAGTAAAAATTCATAAAATACATCCTATGGTGGATCTCCTAGTCAAATATGAGATCTAACTCCTCTTAGATTCTAGTTTCATCTAACCAACAACACACCCTGAATGAGTTTCCAATATAATCCCCATGGTCAAACCCAATGAACAAATTTGGTGTTGTTTTGATTCCCAAGATTTAAACAAAGCATGCCCAAAATATGATTTTCCTTTACCTAACATTAACATGATCATCAATTATGAAGATTGATATGAAATGTTATCATTTATGGATGGCTTTTATAGATACAACTAAATCAAAATCACTGAAGAAGATCAAGAGAAAACATCTTTTACAACACCTTGGGGTACATTTTGTTACATTGTCATGCTCTTAGGATTAGAAAAAGTTAGAGCCACATACCAATGCACCATGACACATATATTTCATGATTTAATTCACCATATTTTCAAGGATTATGTCAATGATATCTTAACTAAATATAAATGACATCATCATACTATTGATTTATGAAAGATCTTTCAAAGACTCAAATAATATAATGTCTGATTGAACCCAAAGAAATGTGTGATCAGAGTTACATCAGGAAAACTCTTAAGATTCATTATTTATTAGTGTGGCATAGATTTTAAACCTAATAAATTTAAATAAATCATCGACATGCCACCTCCTATGATCTTAAATCAACTTTGATCCCTACAGGGCAGGATCTAAGCAATCTATCATTTTGTAGCTCAGCTTGATGATAAAACTTAGTCATTCACTTGCGTACTAAATAAAGATACAATTTTTTTCTAGGACCAACCCTATCAAGAAAGCTTTGATATAATCAATCAATATATTCTTAATCTACATATCTTAATAACACTTGTCCCCTATAGGCCTTTCCTAATATACATCTCAACAACAAACCATGCATTAGGAACACTCTTAGCACAACATGATAATCAACAAACTGAATGATTAGTTTATTACATTAGTCACACATTAGTTGATTATGAAAAAAATTACTCCACAATAGAAAATTTATGTTTAGCACTAGTTTTTGCCACACAAAAACTTCAACATTACATGGTAAATATTGAGACTTAGGTTATCAAAAAATTAAATCCCTCGAAGTTTCTCATGGTAAAACCACATCTCTCCAATCGCATGACAAAATGGGTCATGTTATTAATAGATTTTGAATTAAAAATAATTCTCCAAAAATCAATAAAGGGCTAGATCATTGTAAACCATTTGGTAGTTGCAACACTCTTGGACATTAATCTTATTAGTGACACATTTAGAGATTATTTCACTACCTATTTTATTCATTATGATACTTGAAACATGTTTTTTGATGGTTCTTGATATGCATCTAGTGTAGGGGTAGACATTGTCTTTGTCAACCCTTCTAGTCACACAGTTCTTATTACATATCGATTAAGTTTCTCCTACACTAACACCATAGAATATAAAGCACTTATTTTAGGTGTACTTGCCACCCGGTCTCTCCAAACTATATATATTAAATTTTTTTGTGATTCCTAGCTTGTATCAATCAATTCAATGATATATATTAGACAAAATAAGAACATCTTATCCCATACCAAAACATGGTACAATGTTTATCATCACAGTTTGACTACTTTTCTATAGAAAGTATACCAAGAAAAGATAATCAACATGTAGATGCAATGTCAAGTGCCACATATTTGATCCCTATTGAAATTAGTGATGATCATTCTATTTTCATAATTAAATTATTATAATCACCATCAATATCTAATGTAGATTTGATTACACTATCTATTCCATCCATTACACATAGTTCCACAGCTCTAGAATGATTCTTTGATATCTATAACTTTGTAAACAAATATTTTACACTATAAACTTTTTCTCAATATGAAAAATTAAAGTTAAATAAATAAGCACTCTATTATGTAATCATTGGTGGAGACCTTTTTAAACAATCCTTCAATGGATAATTACTTCGATGTTTAACTTTAGCAGAAGCCAAAATTGTTCTTACATAAATACACAATAGTGAGTGTGGTGGTCACTTCAATGGAAAATCCATGTCACAAAAATTTATTTTATAGGGAAACTACTAGCCCACCATAGAATATGATTTTTTACAATATGAAAAACTATGTGATAAATCTCAATGACACAATAAATTACATCATGCAACATAACAATAATTGCAACCTATCATTTCTCCATGTCCATTCATGCTATGGGGATTTGATCTTATTGGAAAAATTAACCTTGAATATGCCAATGGACATAAATTCATAATCATATCCACAAAATAATTTACCAAATGGTTAGAATACATTCCACTTCAATCTACTATAGGTGAGGACATTTCTAGCTTTCTCATGACTCACGTTATTTCATTATTCAACTTGCCCACATCCATCATTTTTGATAATGAAACATCATTTAGGAACAAAACTATCAAGATTTTTTTCACAAAATATAAGATTAAACACACATTCTCCACTCTATAATACCAATAAGGAAATGGTAAAGTAGAGGCTACCAATAAAACTATCAACAATATTTTGAGTAAAATAGTGACCAAATTTGGAGATGATTGGCACAATCAACTAGTCTTTTCATTATGGGCCTATCAAATAAGTATCTGCACACCCACATGAGCCACTCTTATTCCCTTTTTTATGGTATAGAATTAGTTTTACCATTATAATTATAACTTCCATCTCTTCATGTCTCTCTTAAAGGTATTCTCACTAATGAATAGTATCATGAAAAACATCTACACTAGCTTGAGCAGTTAGACCATACATGCATTCAATCAGTAAAACATCTTATAATCTACTAACAATGTATATAATCATCCTACAAAAAATGAGTTCAAACTAGAGAATTTGAAGTTAATGATCTCATTCTTAAATAAAATATTTGCAATGTCAATGCCAAAGAAGAAACCAAAGGAAAATTCAAACCAAATTGGCTAGGTCCATACATTATTACAAAAAAGCTTATCCCTAAAGTATATCATTTAGCCTCACTTAAAGGAAAGAAAATCATAAATATAATGAATATTATGCATCTACATAGATTCCATATCCAACATTTCATTTCACACATTATATTATACATAATTTTTCAAAATTTCTTGTACATAATGTCTCAGTATTTACCTATGCATAGTTCCTTATGATTGATTGTACATAACTTATATCAAAAATACTAAAAACAATAAAATTTTTCAAAATACCAAACATAATACAAAATTTCAAAATACCAAAAAAAATTAAATATTTCAAAATACAAAAACATGTAAATAATCCAAAATACCAAAAATATTTTGATTGTAAGCATTATCCATGCTACACATTTCTACTACAATGCTAGACTTAAATTTCTTGTTCTATGATATTATTTATTGATTTATCTACATTACCATGCTTTACTTGATCTTTATTGAGTGTTTGTAGTGACATATAGCTCCTTGATTGCTTCACTCTACCCATTGAGGGGGCATCCTACTTCTACATTTGAGACATATATCGATATACATACCCACTAGGGGCATCTTATACATAACTACACCATCCAGGTTATCTCATTCATACACCACATGCTATAGTTATCATGTTGATGTACATTATTTATTAGCTTACATAGATTAATCTATCAACACTCACTAGTATATAACACTTGTGTATTTCTTAGCATATACATAGTCTTGTACTAACATATATTACATACTTTCCCTCTTACTTTGATTAGTTAGATGCAATTTTACTTATAGTTTCTTACATGATTTCCTTTATTTATTAAAATATCTTGAGTTGATATGAATTTCTCAATTCCTATTTGTCCCCTTTGTGTACTTTAGGACATTTACTAATGTCATTTTCTTCTATTCCTATGTGTACCTTAGGACATTTTCTAATGTCCTTTACCTATACCCTTCCATGTGACTATGGCTTTCATTCCAACCTTGCTTGTTTCAATTATGTGTATGTGGAATTTGAACATACCTTGTATGTCTAATTTCCAGTTTAAGTGGCATGTGCACATGTCCCTTATTTGCTTGACCCTTTGGCCACTCTTGTATGCTTTTTGCTTATTGATTTATGTGCTTGTTACTTGATTGATTTTTTATTATTTTCAATGCCATGATCCACATCATGAATTTTTTCTACTTTATTGGATGCCATGATGGTCATCATGCTCCATCCCTCCATGATAACTAAAAACTAACAATTAACACTTCCATTTCTAGTTTAGTCCTTTGTAAAAGCTACTACATTTTTATATTTGTCTAGGCATACACTTGTTGATCTAACAGTATCTCAATACAAACCATGTTATAATTTGAGATATCTTATCAATTATTAGTGTTATATCATGTATCTTTGTAGCATAACACACTTGTAGGGCTCTTTATTCTGAGGGCATTCACTGTAGGGTCTTCATTCCTACCCTTATAAGAGGGGGAAAAAACAAGGGTTTTGTCATAGAGATTAGAGTTCTTAATGATAAAAAATAGTTTTCAGAACACCTAGAATAATAATTAGACATTAAACCAGTCAGAATAGACTAGGTAGATAGTGAAAATGATAGAATAGTTACTAGATTTGGCCCAGGAAAAAACACACAACTTGGAATACAATGCCAGTGACACTACTCTCCATTTTTAGCATTCTTATCCAAATAGTAGAAAAAATAGGCTTTTTAGAAGTAGGCAAAAAAATAGGTTTAACTATAGTTTTACACAGTTAGACCAGTTCAAAATTAGTAGTTTTTAGTACACTTTTGCTCAAAGAATATAGATATAGGGTGCATTATGCACGACATGATGGCTCTCACTTCTAGTTTTAGATATGACAACTAATATAACTTCCAGATCATAATCCATGTTTTAGACACCAGTGATTAGGGGAAATGTGTATAACACATTTATTTTCTTTTCTTTTTGAGTTTAGTATTACCTAGGAATTCTCAGTAGTTACATGCCTTATTCCATCTGCAAGTGGTTGGCATCATTTTGGAGTTGACTTTAATACAAGCATAACTTCCTCATTTTGGAGTGGCTTTCATATAAGCCTAGTACACCAGTTTTAGAGTGGCTTTCATACAAGCTTAATATCCATCTTTTAGAGTGGCTAAGAGTGGCCTAGTTTCCATAATACATTTAGGTATCCACACCAAAATTGTTAGATCATAATACATTTATGGGCTTTAATAGCCATCTCATATGACACACATTATATATTAGTATTAGTTCATAATTTAACTTCATGGGGCAGTGATGGAGCCAAAAGACTAGATATCATTTGTATTATTAAGCCACCTATTAAGAGGGATTGGACACATAGTAAAAACATTGATTAACACATATAGGATCACTTAGCTTCACCTAGTGGGTGATGATGGAGCCAAAGGGCCATCCACTTTTGGGGAATTGAGCACTCAGCTCCATTTGTGATATTACTCTTGGTACAACATCATCCAACATTACTTAACATCAACTAGCATTACTAAACATCATAAAAAGTTTTTTATTAATCTACATACCTAGTGAGGTGTATTCATTTCTTTCTCTTCCTCTTTTTCTATTACCTAACTTTGTACATTCTTATTTTAGATATAGTGTATCTAGTAAGAACTAATCTACTCTTTGTTTTATCTTATAGATTTACACTTCACAGTGTGTTCTCTTTATGCACACCCAACATCATAATAGATTCATGAGATTCACCCTTGTAGGTAGGTTTAGGTATGCTTTATATTTCTACTTTATCCTAGTATTTTGCTTTGTTTCATCACTAGAATAAAGTGGGGGAAATATAGTCATATAAAATGCAAAAATTGGTAACTTGAGGGTAGATAATGGCACTTAACCCTCAGGTCCATATTTATTAATCTCTTAACCCTCTTAAGCTTATTTTCACTAATTTATAGTCATTTGTAGCCTTTTAGACTTGATCCCAACTGAGCTAGACCCTTTTTTCCATGACTAATCCATCCCCCCAAGTCCCATCATCTCAAGACACACCACACTAGGATTATAATACCAATGCCACTCCTATATACTTTTTATGCTCCTATCCAAATATAATTTTGTCCTTAATAGTCATTTCCTTCCATTTCCCTACCTTCTCCTTGTCAGCCTAATGTGAGCACATTCAACCCATGACTAATAGATCCCTATAAAATCCCATTCAAAGATCATTTGGAAAGGGTTGGTAATTATCACTAAGCAATTAAGAATACTAAATAATTATTCTCTATTATTTGCATATAGCTATCCAATACACTTACAACCTCATTCAAATCCTTATACCAGTCCCTATCCACCTCAAGCTCATCTAGTTTAGCATTTACATCTTCATACACACTATTACATAAAGAACATCAAGTGGGAGAACTACATATGGCTTTATCTCTCTTCAAAATATTGGTATGTAGGTAGCATACTCACACAAGGAGTGTGTATCCATGTCCATTGAATCTTACACACACTAACCCACCCCCTCTTTCTCAAAATTGGTCAAAGTATAATGGATTATAGGGTTTGAAGAGAAAATATTCTCTATAGGGAGATTTATAGACTTATAATTATCAAAAATTCATATATAAGGTCACAAAAACATAGTGAAAAAAACCCAAAAATATTATATCCTGAGGAAAATAATGTTAGAGGTGGACTACAGTGCTGGTACCACTCGTATCTAGTCTCAACGCTCCTATCCAATTACAAAATGAAGGTCAAATATCATTTTGTGATAGTATCCCAGTCCTACATAGTAAATTATAGCCTCTGTCTTAATCAGATCAATTAGTTTCTAGATAAGTCTTATTTTTCATCTCTTATTAATATTTTTATAAAGGATAAAGTTTCAACCTAATTTACACAAATTAGTAGCTTAATTATTACATATTTATTTACTGATTTTACTACTTAGACCCTTTAACTAAATTAGGAATAATACACCAATATTCCCAAAACTATTAAATAAATCATATGTCACTCAAATAAATCCTTACCAATATCATATTAGGTCCATGCCACTTTTTATCTCCAACCACCACTTGAAGTATGCCATTAACACCATTCACAATTAGGCCTATGTATACCCATAAAGTCTGTCTTAAACAACTAAATCAAAAACACAATTTTGTAAATAAACCATGGAATTAAATAATATAAATAAAACCTTAAATATCTTAATAGATTCAAAAGGTTTATTATACTTCATTACATAGGGAAAATGAACTCAACCCCTTCTCTATAAGTAGCCCACTCACAACTGCCAACTAGTCTCAAAAAATAGTCTTGAAAATAATGACTTAAAACACATGTAGAACCATTTATAAAGAATTAAAATGAATTTATATTATCATATGAGGATATTATACCATTTTCAAATAGATAGATAATATGGGCAAAAGGCAATATTGGTCTTGCAAACCAATCTCATAGTTATGTACCTCACTGTCTCATTTGAACTAGACAGGCCAACTTATGAGCAACATTTTTATCATATTCATTCATATCAAAAACATTTATCCAACATGAATGTGTATTAAAGGTATTTAAAAACTTTTCCATGCACTTAGATTCATCACTAATCCATGATAACACATCCCTAATCAACTTCTCACTTCTACCTAGTTTTCTTACTATTTTCATCATTAGGATTGTTTACGATAAGTCAAATTATTTGACAATTTTATCTCTTATAAGGAATAAAACCTACTCAAAAACCACCATGGACATAAAATAAAAGTATAAATATTTAACCTACATCTATTTAACAACTTTAACTTGGTTAAATCTGATTGCTACATCAAATATTTGAGAAATAAAGCCTTTCCTATAGGGTCCACTAACTCACTTGACAAAAAAATAACACTTGGAAGTGCTTGGGAGATTTGATTATAACCTAAAATCACTTTTTTATCCACAAATAACTAGTCTGGTCACTTTTAATCAATGTATTTCACATTGGGTCATTATTAGGGTTTTAGACAGGGTTAACATTATTTATGGTGTTAATGATTGTTCATAAAGGAATTTCTCTCATTTAAAAAAATCATACCTAGAAATATTATTTATGACCCTTTCCCATCTCTTAATATCTTAGGTTCCTATGCAGAGGTTAAACATACTAATGAACACTTGAAAGTCTTTCTCTAATTGAGAACCCTCTATTTTGTGCCCTCGAGAGACCTCAAAACACTTTTTATTGCCTTAACCTTCAAAATTTAACTTGAAACTTGGTAAAAACACTTAGGAAAATATATAACACCACTAAAAATTCTCACATTCTCATACTTACCTTGGAAACTGATCTTGATATCTTATCTGGTCACCATCTCTTTCTTTGCTTACTTGGACCTTGACCTACAAACCATATGAGGCCTTGAAACTAACCTTCAAGCCTCTTTTCATGAAACTAACTTACATGATAGAAAATAATATCACATGTTCAAAAAATTTAAAATATTCTTCATATTCCTTGACAATAGATCATGATGCCTCATTAGGCCAAGCATGGTTTAGAGGTGGTCTAGTTGCATACCAAGTCTATATATCCTACCCCTATCGGCTCACTTTGAGACTCTCATGAGTGATACAATGCCTCATATGAATTATTAAACAAAATCATACAACCTCTTATTCCTCTATGAATTTATGTCACTAGGCCACCAAGCTCATACCTTCTCACAAGGTCTCTTCATGTAATGACCAATGTCATAACTAGGCTTCTCAATATCTTAAGACTTGATGACTGACCTTGAAACACTTCTTGGTTCTTTTATAACTTGATAAAATGAATCACATTATTCTAAAAAAATGTCATACCTCTTAATGATGAAATCAAACAAGAACATTATTCAATGACCTCATGAACAAACTTTAACATCAATGCCCAACCTCAACAACATAAACAATGATCAATAATCTCCCCCTTTGTAATTGATGGAAAACCATACTAAAAATTGATCATCCTTATCACCCCATTCTGGTATTTCTCCCCCTTTGACATAAATTACAAAGTGATGTTTGTAAGTCCTTGGATCACACTCCTTACAACCAAAAGACTCAACACAAAATTATGATTGTATGGGACATAAAAAAAAACATGATCCCCTTATCTCCATGCATACATTCTTGGAAAAACTCACCTATTCTTTGGATCTAATGAGCATAATTATCTCCCTCTAAGTACTTGTCTTATTTAATTATTTATAGGGGTAGAAATTACAACCAATTCTTACCTTAGGTGTTCTAAAGTTACATTTGGAAGTGGTTTGGTCAAGATGTTTGTAACTTAATCCTATGTAGAAACATATTCAAGTTTGACACTTTTTTTACTTACCTACTCTTTTAGAAAATGATACGTAATGGGAATGTGCTTGGTACTCAAGTGCATGTTGGGGTTCTTTGATACACTTATATCACTTGTATTATCATAATAGATAGGGACAGAACCATCATACTCCACCTTGTAGTTTTTTAGGGTCTATCTCATCCATAGGACCTGAGTGAAACATGAAGCTACTAAAATTTACTAAGCCTCATAAGTGGATAGTGCTACTAAAGTTTGTTTCTTGATTATCCATGAAACTAGGCACCCACCTAGGAAGAAAGCTCTTCCATTGGTACTCTTCCTATCATCTATAATTCCTTCCTAGTCTATATCTATGTAAGCTATCAAATTAAACTCCTTTCTTCTTAGATATCACAATCCATGCTCTAGAGAGCCCTTCAGATACCTAAGTATCCTTTTGACTAATTTAGATGATTATCCTTTAGATCTACTTGAAACCTTCCCATAAGACCTACTACTTGCATGATGTCAAGTTTAGAGGCAGTGGTGTATAATAAAATTCCAATCATTAACCTATATGACATCTGATTGACCTTTAAATACTCATCTTCCTTGCTTAAGTTACATCTTATGATCATGGGTGTACTTATTACCTTGAAATATTCCATATCAAACTTATTCAACATCTCTCTTATGTACTTGGCTTGTGAGATGAAAATTCCTTTTTTAGATTGAGTGATTTGTAACCAAAGAAATAATGATAGCTCTCCTAGCATGGACATCTCAAATTCTGTCTTCATCACCTCTACAAAGGCCTTGGTCATTTTATCATTGTTCTCATCAAATATTATGTCATATACACATATAACTACTATCAATTGATGTTCATATTATATTTTCATGTATGCATTACTATTTTTAACTCCTATTTTGAATCCTTAATCCAATAGATACTTGTCCAACCTATCATACCAAGCTCTAAGAACTTGATTTAAAACATATAAAGCCTTTTTAAATCTAAAAACATAGTCTTTGTCATCTGATAGTGAAAACCCCTCAAGTTGTCAATGTACACTTCCTCTTCCAAATTCCCATTAGAAAAGTTAGATTTGACATCCATATGGTATACCTTAATCCTTTAAATCCTGTATATGCTAAAAATAATCTGATGGCCTCCAATATTAATAATGGTGAAAAGGTATCCTCAAAATTTGACCCCTTAAACTTGTGCATATCACTTGCATAACAATATAGCCTTATTTCTAGTGACTTCTCCATATTCATTCAATTTGTTTTTAAACACCTATTTTGTGCCAATGACATTCTTATCTTTATGCCTAGAACAAGTTCCAAAGTCTAATTATTCTCTATTTGGTCTAAATCATCATTCATAAAACCTATCCAAAATTTGTATTTGATTAATTATATAAGACTTTTAGGTTCAATCTTTGATAATATAACAACATCATCTTGATTTAAACTACTTACCAATCTTCTCTTTGTTTGCATACCTGCATTCTTGTTTCTATTGATTTGAGATTTAAGGTGATCTTTTTGAATTTGTCTTGAGGTTAATTTTTAGTCTTATCTCTCTTCAACTTCTTCTTCCTCATAAATCTCTATAGTCTCCTCTTCATTCTTGAAGTCTAGATTCTCTAAAGTGGCCTTTGACTATAAGGGTAATTTTCTTGTCTCATCAATCTTCACATTGGTGCTTTCCATTATCTTTTGTAACCTCTTGTTATAAAATATATAGATTGATCTCATAAATGAGTATCCTAAGAACATTCCTTCATCAGATGTAAAATAAAATTTTCACAGGTCTTCATCATCTCTTTTGATGAAACATTTCCTCCCAAACACTCTAAAGTATTCCACATTGGTAGGTCTCCCTTATATAGTTCATAACAAGTCTTATTTCCATTAGTATTTATCTATCCTATATTAAAAATGTAAATAGTAGTGCTTATAATATCTCTCCAATATCCATTAGATAATATAGATTCATTTAGCATAGTTATATCCATCTTTTAAACTATCCTATTCTTCCTTTCCACTACTCCATTATGTTGAGGTGTCCTAGCTGTTGAGAATTATCTTCTTATTTCATGAATCTCATAGAAGTCATCAAATTCATTAGACCAAAAATCTCCTATATTATATCTTAGGAAATTTATCTTTCCATTCTTCTCATTCTCAACAAGAGCCTTGAATTCCTTGAACTTGTCAAGAGCTTTTGAATTTTCTTTCAAGAATGCAACCCATGTCATTCTTGTGTAATCATTTATGAGTAACATGAAGTAGTTATCTCCTTGAATGCTTTGAATTCTTCTATGCCCATAGAGATCATTGTGTATTAGCTCCAAATTTCTTGTATTATATTAATCCTTATACTTGAACCTTCTTTTAGTAGTCTTACCATGTTGACATGTCTTGTAAATTATGTTTTTAGCTTTGGTGATCTTGAGCATGTTCTTTATAGAATTCTTAGTGATACTATTGACTACATTGTAAAAGTTTAGATGAAATAACCTTATATTCCATAGTCAAATATCATCTATCTTTCTCATGAATCATCTCTCCTTCTTGATCTCATTCAAGACATATAGATTGTTCTTAATACTCTTAGCATTGGCAATAAGCCTTCCTTATTTAGCTCTCCTTATCTCACATCCTCTATCATGAAAGGTTAGTGTGTGTCCTTGATTGAAAATTTGACTTAAAATAAGTAGGTTATGTTTCAAACCTCCCACATACAACATATTTTATGTCTTGGTCTTCCCATTATCCAAACTCAAGACACTTTTTCCAACTATGTTGGCAATTGTGTTGTCTCTAAACCTCATTATTCCTACAACATTCTTATTCAAAGAGATGAACTTATTTCTATCTCATGTCATATGGATTGATAAACCACTATTTATATACCATTTCAAAGGTATTCTAAGTTATCATAGAATCCTGTTTAGTCTTCTATTCCTCCTTGGCAAATAGTCCATCTTGACTCTCGAGCTCAATATGATCCATCCTAACTTTCTTTATCTTCTAAACCAAATTTTGATACTTCTCATGCATTATATGAGCTTAATATGTTTTTTTAAACCTTAAGGGAATTATAACTCTATTAGATCATAATATTTAAATGTGTCTTATATTGTGACATATGTAGAAAACTACATTTTTTTACTTTCCTCTTGATTGATTACTACATTTCTCATAGTCCCATGATGACTTGTCCTTTATTGCATTGGGATGCTTGATTGGTATTCTCATGTTGTGATTCTTGAATTATTCTAACCTCTCACACTCTCTCTCAAACTTTCTCATTTTTTTAATGAGTTACTCATGCTCAACCTTCAAGGAATCTAGCTTTATATTCAACTAGTCATACTCAACTTCCTTGACTTATACTTTGTGTTGACATCTTCTAACTGACTACTGAAATCATTAATATCCTTATTTTGATGCTTCAAATCATCAAGGTATCTTATGAGATCAAATCTAAGGTATATTTAATATTTTCCTTATTCATTATCATAGTATACTTATTCATCATACATTTTATCTTCTTCTTGTTGATCACAAGACATCTTGTGCTTCTTAGGATCACCTTCAAGATGTTAGATTTATCATAAAGGACTAAGATTTGATACCAATTATTGAAATAAAAATTAATGAGAGGTGGGATGAATAAGTCTTAAAAAACTTTTACAAATTTACTCTATTATTCATGAACTATCAAAATAATATAGTGAACTAGTAACACATTAAGAAGCATGAGCATGAGAAAAGAGCATAACATAAACAACACTTATTTGAATGGGAAACCTGAAAGGGGAAGAAAATCCATTAATTATGTAAATTTACTATATTCATATAAGAAAAACATTAATATTTATTGAAGCACCAACTTCACTTAGAGAACCAACCCCAACTAGGCAAGCACTTGCTTGACTAGGCTTTACCAAGAACCTACTTCCAAGGAGGCACCTATGTATACATAATATTTTTAATTTTAATTAAATAATAATGATTTAAATATTGGAGGAACCCATAGAGACTTAATCTCTCTGAGTGAATTCCCTAAAGGGTGTACCAAAAAAGGGTTGGGTAGACCATTGGTGCCTCACAAGATTGTTGTCCCTTATTGCCACATTATTACCAATCCAACCATCTCCTAAAAACCATTCCCTAAGCTACTACTAATTTTCACACTTCTCTAGTATTTTCCACTTCCCATCCCTCTTTTCCTCACCTTAAGTCCTTTTTTTTAGTTAGCTATGCTAGGTCGATTGGGTTGACCATGTATAGTTTTGGGTGATTTTCACTTAGGAACTAGTTTGGCCTTTGGCTGACTTAGCTCATGACCTAGTGAATAATTATCTAAAATGTGCTAGGTTGATTGGGTCAACCCTATTGGATATAATTTTTGGAAGGCTCAAGGGTGAAATCCACCTATAAATAAAATATAATTTCTTCATTATTTCAATATGAAATTAGTATTTATTATTCACTTGCACTTCTTTATAATATGCTCTTCCACCATTCTACTTGAGGAGTCTTAGATTAGGGTTTCTACTTGGAGAATCTAGTCTTGTGCATAAGTATTGGATGATTTGGAATTTTTAGTGATCCTTAAAAACCAAAGCAGTGTCTTTTAATTCCCCTTTTTCCAAGGGAGAAAGTGAGTCTTGATGGGTTCACATTCAAGTAAGTATTCTCTAGCTTTGATCCTCTCTTTAGTAGATAGAAGTAGCATAAGTATTAGCTTCAAATAATATTACTCTTCATATTCTATGTATTAGGGTCTTACTAATACTTAGCTTAATTTATATTCTCTTATACATGTTTTGATTATTTAATAATCTCTCATGTTATGCCACAAGTTTTAGTGAACACTAGATTAGATTTAATTTACTTGTTATTACTTTTAGTGAAATATAAAAATTTAGGACCCCGTTAGGGTTATTGCATGATTGTATTAGATTGGAGGCTTTAAAACCCTCATTTTCATGGTGTATTTTTTTAATGTGTCCTCTAATTGGGTCTATTATATCCCTATATTGGTGATGTTCCCAATTAATAAATGTGTCCCCAATTGAAAGTGTATGATATGATCTATCTTCTTTGAGTTAAGATTGATTTATAGACATGATGCATTTTTTATTGCATACTACACCAAAACACTATATGAATTGGAACCAAATTAGACACATAATTTACTTGATTAACTTCAGGACATCTTGTTTCTTAACCAATTTATGATGACCACCTTTTCATCTTTTCACACTCTTAGCCCTCTCAAACTGCCTTCTAGCTTCTTTGCTCAATTAGGACTTTTCAAGACAAATTTGGTAATTTGACCTTGATAGAAATATATGTTAATCATATTATATCTTCATGATATTTTATCTACACCTTGATTATGGTCTAAAACACCTCCTTTAGCTCTTCAAAGTGCTAAATATTTCACTTTTAAATCACTCATTCTCTAACTAGTCAATTTGGCCTATCAGGCCTTGTTCTTATACTAGGTTCTTTCTCATACACCACTTGATTAGACATACACACTAAAAATTTTATATTTACCATAAAATAGGATTTTTTACAATCCAAAAACTTGAATAAAAAATCATAATATGTCTTTCATAACATATAGGACCAAAAATCTCTTATAGGCCTTAAGGAGACCTGATTTAATTAGGCCTTCATTAGTACAAATTACCATTTGAAATACTTGGAACACTTTAAAAATACTTAAAAAATAATAAAATATCATGTGTCACTAAAATATACCCATACAAATCTCATATTATGTCCATGACACTTTTTATCTCTAAATACCACTTGAAGTACACCATTAACATTGTTCACAATTAGGCTTATGCATACCCATAAAGTCTATCTTAAACAACTGAATAAAAAACACAATTAAAAAAAATGGAATTAAATAATATAAATATAACCCTAAAGGCCTCAAAAACTTCAAAAACTTCATTAGACTTCATTACATAAGTCAAAAGGACTCAAACCCTTCTCTACAAGTAACCCACTTAGAACTGCCAACTAGTCTAAAAACATAGTCATGGAAACAATGACCTAAAACACATTTATAACCAATTATAGAGACTTAAAATTCATTTATATTATCCTATGAGGTCATTATACCATTTTTAGATAGATAAATAATATGGTCAAATGGCAATATTGGTCTTGCAGACTAATCTCATAGTTTTGTACCTCGTTGTCTCATCTAAACTAGACAAGTCAACTTATGAGAAATATTTTCATCATATTCATTAATATCCAAAACATATATATAATATTAAAATTTATTATAGGTATTTTAAAAAAATTCCATGTACTTGGATTCATCCCTAATCCATGATAACACATCCCTAATCAACTTCTCACTTCTGCATGGTTTTCTTACTAATTTCATCATTAGGCCTTTTAGCTATAGGTCAACTTGTATGAAAATTTAATCTCACCTGAGGAATATAAATTGATAAAAAAATTACCATGGAAATAAAATATAAGTATCAATCTTAAACCTACATCTATTTATCAACTTTGACTTGGTCAATTTTGACTGTTACATAATATTTTTAAGAAACAAGACCTTTCCTGTAGGGTCCACTCACTCACTTGAAAAAATAATAACACTTGGAGGTGCTTGGGAGAGTTTATTACAGCCTCCAATCACTTGTATATCCATAAAAACCATTCTAAGCACTTTTGATCAATATCTTTCACATTAGGTAAGTGTTAGGGTTTTAGAGAGGGTTAATATTATTTCTGGTGTTAATGATTGTTCATAAAGGATTGTCCCTCATTTAAAAAAATAATTCATAAAAAATTATCTAGGACCTTTATCCATCTATAATCAATATATTAGGTTCCCATGTAGAGGTTAAACATGCCAATGAACAATTGAACATCCTTCTTAGGTTGAGAGCTCTCTATTCTGTGCACTCAAGAGACCTCAAAACACTTTTTCTTAACTTAACCTTCAAAATTTGACCTAAAAATTGGTAAACACACTTGGGAAAATATTTCACACCACTAAAAATTCTCACATGCTTATAATTTCCTTGGAAACTGAACCTGATACCCCATCTGATCACCATCTCTCTTTTTGTTTACTTGGACCTTGACCTACAAACCATATTATGCCTTAAACTGACCTTCAAGCCTATTTTCATGTACTCTCCACCTCAATTACATGATCAAAAAAATATAAAATTATAAAAAAAATCTCAAACATCATTCATATGCCTTGATAACAGATCATGATGCCTCATTAGGCTAAGTAGGGTCTAGAGGTGGTCTAGTTACATATTAGGTTTGTAGATCCTACCCCTATAGGATCACTTTGAGACTCTCATGAGTGATAAAATACCTCATATTCATAATAAAAAAACTCATAGAACCTCTTATGCCTCTGTGTATCCATCTTACCATGCCACCAAGCTCATACCTTCTCATAAGTTCTCTTCATGCAATGACCAATATCATGACTAGGCTTGTCAAGATCTTGAGACTTGACAACTGACTTTGAAACAATTCTTGATGATTTTATACCTTGATAAAATTCATCAAATGATCCTAAATTTTTTAAAAACCTCTCAAGGATTTAATCAAACAATAACATTCTTCAATGACCTCATGAACAACCTTTGACATCAATGACAACATTAATGCCAAACCTCAACAACAAAAACAATGTTCAACAAAATTTTACCCCATGTTCCATAAAGTTATCAATGAAAAACCTATTCCAAGGTTATATAAATAAATTCAAAGATCTGTCAAGTTAGTTGGGGACTATTGGTATTACATAGATGACACAATTATTAAGCTAGAAAACACACTGGTGGTACCCTTTTATTTACCTAGGTTAGTCAAAAATAAATTGGTTGAACAATAATTTTCCTATAAATTATCTAAAAGCATTGATGAAAAATCTAAAAGGTCTAAGTTGGTAGTTATACACAAAATTCATCTTAGCATAAGCTGACAAAAATATTATTATTGGGAATAATTATATAATATTTCTTGGCACATGTCCACTTTTTGTTTGAGATTAGTAAAATTTAGATATTGGGATCTTGGAGGCATAATAGTTTTTCATATAAAATTTTTCCAAGGGAGACTTAGATCTACTTATAGACACAAGGGATATGACCATGATTATATTTTATTGAATACTTAAGATGACACCCATGTTTTTCCCATAATTAGATCCAAATAAATGACCATCCAAATTACATATAGGATCCAATATGATCCTTCTATCATAAATTCAAATGTAATTGAAACAAAGTAGCTTGAAATAAAATAGTATCCAAAAGAGATTGATGAACAACTAAATAAAATGATACTTATAAGGAGCTTACCACACAAAACTATATAGAAACAAAATCCTCATAAAAACATGGGGACTCTTCTCATCCCTATAGTCATAGTGGAATTCATACACATAGCTAATATTACCCATTTAGATTCATCATAGATGCTAATTCAACCACCTCTTCTTTCTCCTATATCTACTATAACATTACACCATGTGGTCACTTGGGTTAAGATAAATTTGCATAGCAGCTTGTAAGCTCCAAATGTTGTGTTAGAGGATAGACCACCAT